>BCLH01001001.1:17953-51789 GCA_001602315.1 Zoysia pacifica | reverse complement strand
GCAATAAGTTTAAAGAGCTAGACTATGAGACTTAAGGAGTTGTTGCTTTTTAGTGATAGTCATTCGAGTGCACATTCTATTTTTGTAGATATGCATGTGTTTCACAACATAGTGATACTACTAATTATCTTATAAGACAAATGACCCCGAAGGTGCTTTTGCATAATAGTCATATATGAATTGTAATTGGTATGTATTATCCCAGAAGGATCTATTCCAATAATGAACTAGAAAATTTGCATGGCTTTGCCACGCACTCAATTATATTTTTGTTGTGTTACCCTGTTGTTACTTTCAATGAATAGATTTGCCAAAAATTATAATCAAGGCTTGGGTGGTGAAATGTGCTTGAAAAAAAGCCTAACTCTTCATGGATGGCAAATCAGGGGACATCTTTCATTAGTAATGTATCATGCCTCTTAGAAAAATACAATGACCCTACAAGTTCTCTCATATTTTTTATTTCCCCAAAAGTTATGAATCCTAATGATAATGTATAGTCAGTAGGTAACTGAATAGCAGTATGCAAACAGCTCTCCTACAGCTGAGTAACCAATTGCCAAAAGAAAATGAATGTAAACAGAATGTATGTTAATCGTGAAAAAAATACATTGTACTATGTTGATTCAATTTGGAGGTTCATGAATGCTCCACACGTAGCTCACATCTAGGAGCTTAAGGAGAGCATCATTACAAGATGGGTACAGCAATAAGATAGGCCAGTGAAAAATCTATAAAACTCAGTAAAAAAAGAAATGTTATTCATGAGTGATTTATTTTTGTCAAAATACCAAACTCTGTATTTAGGAATATAACGTGGGCATTGGTAAAAAGAAGAAGTTTTTTGTCAAATTTTTTTATTAATCTCCTCCTATTCTATCAGAAATGGTGATCTGAGGTTTTAGCTACATAGTGATTCTATTAAGCTTAGACCTGGAAATTTTAGTGAAAAAATATGCACACTTGCTCTACTATAATAGTAGAGATATTACAAAGGGCAGCATTGAAATACATGGATGTTATCAGATTATGAAGTTATGTACGATATAAATAAAAATATAACAGCCAATACAAGTACTTCTATTTTTCCCAAAACCTTGTGCAAGTTTTGTTTTGGTCTGGATCTCTGAGAAGTTATTCTTTTCTGCTGCCAGAAAAGCAACCGGTTAGTGAGCTCAGCCAGATGACACTGGGAAGCTCTATTTTTTCATACCTTTTCCCTGCGGTATCGCATGTTCAAATCTCCTGACATCATTGGATATTGCAGTTTACATATGGTGCTGCATTATGTTAAACACCTTCGGGTGAAATTAGATGTTGTATTAGAACAAACTTCCTATTGTCAAAGATTAGATGGTAACCAGAACTAAATTCATAGATTTGACGCAATAATGATGTATTAAACAATTTAAATTAATGAAATGGACCGATGCAGTGATGCAAACAAATGATGTGTGGTACAAGACAGTTTTCTTAGAGCCAAACCATCGAACACATGGTGGGTCATTGTTTCTTTTCATAGATGGAAGGACAGATGTGGTAGACAACAATAGATACAACAGGATGATATTTGAATCAAAGCACCAATTTGAAGCATAACACTGCAGTCAGACTTAAGATCCGACGAATTGCAAGAAGTGGTAAAAGCTACCAGGCAAAGGGACAGAAGAGGCAGCGGCGTTGGCAACTGGTAGTAGATCGCAGGAGAGGCAGTAATGAACGGTGGGGGAGAGGGCCGGTCGGGGGTGGCCACGGCGAACAGCCGGGACGGGGGCCGGGTCGCGGCAACAGCGGAGGTAGGGGCGGCCTGGACAGGGGCGGAGACATGGCGAGGAGGGGAGGCTGGGGCGTGAGCGTGAGGCCGCTGGGGCTAGGGGCGAGGCGGATGGCCAGGAGGCGGCCGTGGTGGGGGCAGGAGCGCGGGGTGACTGCGGTTGGGGGCAATGGTGTGGCGGCGAGGCGGCTGCAGGCCGCTGCATCAGAGGAGGGAGCGTGGGGCAACCGTGGCTGGGGACGACGGTGTGGCTGCAAGGAGGGGAGCAGGGCCGCGACTGCAGCACACTCGGTCTTCGTCGGGGGTGGTTAGGGCAGGGCAGAGCAGGGACGCTGGGTTGAGGCAGACGACTGCTGACGGCGGGCTACACGTAAGATCGCAAAGGAAGCGGAAGGATCTTGGTTAATTTCTTTTTTCGCGAAGGGCCTAGACTTTATAAACCAAGACACAGATCAAACGGTTCACGCTTCTCTGTATAGATATCCAATGGTGGAAAATGAGTGAATGACGTGGCAGCTCTTTTGCGTGGAAACACACGGCGTTTAATATATTAAGATATGTTGTATTGCTACATGCATATTATGTTGTCTTGAAAACTGACATGAGTAAGTTGACCCCAACTACAAGTTGAGGATTTGTGTAACTCCAATAATTATGAGTCAAGCTCACTGCACATAAATATAGACCTCCCACTCGTTGAAGTGAGTTATGTTTCTTAAATATATTATCACCACTGCATACTTTAGCCATCACTAGAAGTGGTTGGCCGGGGATATAGAGTATGCTTGTATTTAAATATCTCGGCATTAGGAAGAGAGATGCCTATTTTTTGTTGAATGCCTTGATATTTATTATTCAATACATGCAAAGTCAAGCTAGACCGTTGTTTAGCTTATTCTCTAATACACTAGAAGTGTGGAGTTTGCCAAAATTATCTTGTTGAGGAGAAACGAAACATGATTTTGAATAATTATTTTGCTGCTACCTAAAGTAGACATGGATATACCTAAGATTTAATATTATATCCGTGTATGACTAGTTGACATTGGATCAAAATATGCGAGAACGCCTGCAAATGAGATCTCTGCCTTTGTCAAAACATATAAAGAAACACTCCTCTTATTCCTGAAAAAATATCACCCTAAAGACACCTCACGAAGAATATTGTCCTAGCAATTGCGCGCTTATCATGGTGCCAGGGACATGGAACAATTATTGATTTTTTGTATTGAGAAACTACAAAGGTCTGGAAACTACAAAGGTCTGGAAAAGAATATATGTCAACATTATATTGCCTTTGTAAATTGCTAAGTTTCTCTTAAAGAGTACTGGATTCGAAACAAAGTCCTAGGCACGAGTGCTTGAACCTCTCATGTTGGATCAAATAAGTTGCAATTGAAGTTGAACCAAAATTACTATGTGAAAGTCGTGAACCTGCAGTTTAGACATTTATGGGTCACTACATAACCAACGAGGTAGTAAATGGTGATGGTTCACATAAGGTGTGTAAGTTTATATTCTGATGCAAAATATATTTGGCAAAGATTTAAATTAGAATGTGCAGTATAAAATATAAAGAGATCTCAAAAGGATGTAGATACATATTATGACATGTACATCTCATACCATTATTTACTTCCTTAAAAAATACTTATCTCTAGCAGAGATAATTCTTCCCTGAAGGAATTTTTCTTGAAGGACTAAACATTTGATGAGTCTAAATACATCTGTACTTTCTAGTATTAAAAGTACAGTGACCCGTTGAGACCCAACAGATAGTGAAATGAGAAATGCAAACACCAGAAGTGTGCCAAATAAAATATATGCAGTTTACGAGTATTACTAGAAGTATATAGATACACTCGTACATATATAATCTTGTTTGTATTTTTATATTGGCAATATTCTTATCACATAGAAGGTATAAATGGTGTTACTAGCAATTGTATTCCCCACTGTGCCAGATTGTTATACTAATTCTATGTTTTATCATATTATGATTTAGCCAGTGAAATTATTCACAAAGGATACCTAGTAAATCCCTGAAGGACCTTCATTAATTTCAAACGAAGAAAGAAAGTTGCAATTATTTAAAGTTTGAAGCTTTATGAGGCATTACTAGAAGTTATATGCAAATGTAACTATATTAAATTTTATGTTCTATCAAGAACCATATGACTCGTATTGCATAATTATATAAATACTATAGAGAATGATGAAATATGAAAGCTTCGCTCCCAATATACAATTTTCTCAATGTTCTAGAAGAACAAAAATGGTACATGCCTAGAAGGCCAAATGATGTGACAAAATTGTATTTGATAAATATTGTCATCAGGGGGAGTATGTACTATAATTTCATCATCTTTTATTGGATTTGAGAGTCATGAAAGTACCTTGATGGTATTGAAAACATAATTGGAGTTATTCTAAGTAATCCTAAAGATATTTGTTGTACTTTTTTTTCCTCAATGTGTTTTTCTCTAGTATTATCACATAAGAATTTTAATGAGACAACAAAGTGCTAATGCAATTTATGATAGCTAAGCACTCTTTTCTTCATTCCTTTTTCCCATTGGGTTTTTCAAAGGAGTTTTTAATGAGGCATGTGCATATCGCAACATATTCCAGAAGCACCAGCATGAAACATTTGAAAAATGCGAAGCTCAGGGGGAGAGTATCACCAAATAATAACTCATAATTTGGATCTTGAAGATCATGAACCCTATGATCTTGAAGATCATATGTCGTCTTGAAGACGTTGTTGTACCCTTTTTCTTAGTGAGTTTTCGTGAAGTTTCTCACATAAGGTTTTTAACGAGGCAACAAATATAATTCGTTAAATGACAATTATGTACTCTTTCTCCATATTTTTCCCACAAAATTTTTTAGAGTTTGACCGAGGCATGAGTTGATCATAGTATTTGCCCAAGGGGGAGTGTTAAAAATCCCATAGTGGGATCTAAATACTAGTGGGCTCATACGAAAAGTCACCATACCAAAGGTCATGAGTTACTTCTAATCTCCTATATATAGAGGTCATTTGTATGCTAGAAGAAGAAAGAGGCCAGAAGTTTCATCCACATATTTGTTCATGTCTCTTTGGGATATTGGAAAAGGGAGCGATTATACAAACATCTTCTCACGCCTTTGTCTTGGGATGAGGTATAGGAATGGATCACGGTGGATCCACGATGAAAACTATTCTTAACAAGCAGGATTAGCAACGAGGTTAGATAGTCTAATTCATAGAGATAAACAGTGTTTTTCCACTAATTTTGCCAAAAACCGTCAGGGTCCCGACGGGAGCACGTAGCTCCGCCCCTGTGTGACATACTTGCTTTTCTTCTTTATTTGTTTGCCTGCTATGGCATACTTCCTCTGTTTCTATATTGATACTTTCTACATTAAATTTGATCATTCATCTTATTCAAAAAAGTTTGACAAATACCATATATAATTTGTTATAATTTATTTTATTATTAAAGTTACTTGAATTATAACTTATAATTTTTTATATTTGAATGATTATTTTAATAAAAAGAGTGGTTAAAATTGATGTTACAAGTTAATAACAATAACAATTTAAAAATGGATGAAAAATATTTTCTCCTCTATTTTATATTACATGTGCAGTTCAGTCACAGTTTTAACCATATTTTTGCGTTGTTAATTAGTCTATCTTTTTTATTCCTCGCACCACCTGTATCTTTTGCTTTCTGTTTTGTTCCGGCGCCCCATGTTTTGTTACGGCAGTCGGAACTGTCTCTCTCGGCCGCAAGAGCAAGTTGTTGCAGAGAAGAGAGACGTGTTACGGTTATTGGGAGGTATTGAACATATCATTTTGGTACCTACTTTTTTATTTTAAACAATTATATTTGATCAAATAGATGACTTTAATTTACTCTAAGTATTGTACCATCTGTTGCACCTTCCGAGTGACGCAAGGCAACGGCGAACAAGATACCGGAATGCGACCGATCTGTATGTAGACTTGCGTCTGCACATCCCCATCGTTGTACCGGCTTTTGCAGGCACCGGAAATTGCTCGATATGTCCTGCATACTATGCATTTCTTGGGATGCCTCAGTGGTGCTAACATGTCAGAGGACCGCTGCCGTAGTGACCCATCCATTTGCTTTGGCGTCTCAGGAAAAATATCCGAGAATAAACGGGAAATCAGGATGTGATGAGGAGCCTGTGGCTCCCACCGGTCGCGTCATTTGTCATTTGCTTGCTAGGTTGCTTCGAAATTTAGTTTTCATCACAATTATAGAAACTCTAATCTTACACTTATGTGTTCTCGTTATCTAAAAAAAAAACATGTGTTCTTAAAAAAATAAACTTAGTGTCTGCCATTTTCTTTCAAAATAGAGGGATTAATTTTTAATCCATCCACGGACTAATTGTTTTTCAATTAGTTGATTGAGTGGACAAATAAAGACTAACAATTTATAGGTATTGAAAATTTTCTAAAATACTCTTAATTTTTTTTCCTAAAAACTAACGCGACATAGTTCCAAATAGGCATAGATTAAAATTTGGTCAGAGGAGAAACAAACATTTTATTGGAGGATAAATTAACAATTAGTTCTACCTTTAAACAAGTAATAAACTAATAATTAGTTGACTAATTATTAGCTTAAATTAATAATTAATTAGTCAGATCCAAACAAATTGTTACACTTACGTGGCACTAACAATAAAGAAGCGGACAATTTCCATTACCGGAGTGTCAAACCCCCACCGTCGCTCGAATAGGCGAAGAAACGGCCAATTTCATGAGGTGGCCGACGCCGACACTCTACCTCATGACTCATGCCTCTGTCGTGTCCTTCGTAACAAAATGCGTTTTTGTGTGGTAGTGCGCGCGTGTGTAAGCAAAAGCAAAATGTATTCATGCCTGTGGGCCGTGGTTCATTTGCTGGTGGGCTTTGCTAGACTGTTCTTTGGGCTGGCGTAGTCCATGGTTGAAAACTTTCACGAAAACAGTTTCCAAATATTTTGCTGCTGCTGCTGCTCCTACCACCACTAGTTCCAGTGTACTTCTAAAAAAATATTAATTTAAAATAATATATTAATATTAAAATAAATTTTTTTTGTTTTTCAACAACTTTTCTTTGATCTTATATTTTTTTTAACTAATAATAGTCCGTGTGGATTTGTAAAAGTGTATTTAGAGAGATTTTATTCGTCATATTTGTAAAAAAGATAATTTTAAGTGTATTTTTTTTGCACGTAATCTAATCCGTCTCTGTTAGGGACATTGTTCGTGTATATGTAGAAAAAAAACTGTGTTTTTTAAGAAGCACAGATAGAGATAGAGATCCAGAACTATCTGCCCGAAACACTTGGACGATACTGAGTGCCACCCGCACTAAACGTCTCTTACACGTTTTGATTTTAAACTCAAACAGCATTTTAATTTTGATTTCAAAATTTTAATTTTGAGGATAGCCAGATAAAAAAAGAGTAAATTTCACAAAAATACAAGTATTTTATCAATAGTATCACAAAACTACAGATTTAAGTTATTTTTCATAAAGCTACAGATTTTATATCTAATTTATCATAAAACTATAGGTATTGAATGCAATTTATCACAAAACTACATATTTTGTATTCAATTTATCACAAAACTACATATTATATATATATGTTTCTGAATTATTGTAGCAAATTTGTAGTTTTCTGAAGTTCTAGCTTAAATCTGTAGTTTTATGATAATATAACTATTTATTTAGTTTTGTGAAATTTACTAAAAAAAATTTAGAATTGAATCCTATTTCAGATGATTCAATTCTGAATTATTCCATTTTTTGGAATTTGATTCATATAAACAATAATATGCAATGTCTATCCATATTATTGTTATAAAGTTTTATAATATTTTTTTAATACAAATTACTTGTGGGAGCACCCAAACACCTAGCTGAGCGGGAGCATCGGAAATAATCTCGTGCAGCTGCATTGGAGAAGATCTCCACTACTCCCACACAGCGGTTCCGATATCTCAGGTCGCGTTGTACCATAAGGCCTCGTTCGTTTTCGCTTGGTTTGACGTGGAACACAGCCCATTCCCCGTGGACCGGTCAAGAGGAGAATGAAGCCTAGCGAGCACCGGGAACAGCCGTTCGGTTGCCACTCGCAGGGGATGAAACTCGGCCCATCCTGGCTTTTCCCCATCTCTCACGCCTTGGTTCCAAACCCTACCAAACCAGTCGTGGAACGAAAACCAGCGGCTGCTCGCGAATCGCAACTCAAGGCGGCGGTAGTGGCGGCGGCGGCGGCGGCGAGGCTTGGGCAGAAGGGGTGCCACGGCGACGGCAACGAAGACGGCGAGCGCGACAGCCACGGCAACGCGTCGCCAGAGTCCTGCTCTTTCCTTCTCGCCGGTAAGCATCGCTTCTGTCTCCTCCTCTTGATGTAGTGGTTCTTGTTCTGACGAATCGGTCGACTTGCTATCGGAGTGGTTGCTACTTGCTTGGGGTTCTTCTGTGTCAATTTATGCGCACGAGTCAACTCTGTGGGTTCGCACGAACATCTTGACATATCGAACGATAGATCTGGCACCTAAAGTGAGTAGCGGGTTATCCGATAGCTGGAGTGAGTAGCGGGTTCCTCAAGCGATCTGGCACCTGAAGTAACCTGCTTCCCCAGGTATCTTGTATTCCTGCTCTTGCGTGGAAGGAACAAATGATTGGATCCAATCAGTCACGGAATGCAACATAGCGCCTACATGGCTGAAAGTTTCAGACGAAGCTCAGGAGATAGAAGCAGCACCATAAGTAGCGTGCCTACTTGTGAATGGAGATTGCTAAGTTTGGAGGGCATCATCTGGGTATTATCTTTTGATGAGCCTTCTGAAAGTTTGACGCTTTATGAGATCGAGTGGTACATGCCTCAAAGGACTAGTGTGTTTTTTGTAACTTTTTTTTTGACAGCTTGATTTTTGTAACTTGAGTGTACATAAAGAAGCATAAATAGCAACATGTTCTCGACAAATCCGAAGCAGCATCATGTGCCGGACTGCTTTTTTCCCTATTGTCTGTCTAGTCACATTCTTTCATGTGTAGCTAGTTAATAGTTATTTTGTGAAATTATCGCAGTCTATGTGTCCAGCAGTATTGTTTCACCTGTTTTATATTGTGTTATTTTAATGTGCCTCTTGATAGTTGATGTACTGCTTGGCTAGTCACATTTTAATAGTTGTAGTGCCTCTTGATGTATCGCAGTCTATGTGTCCAGCAGTATAATTCATGTGCCGAGCTGTTTTATATTGTGTCATTTCAGATATGATGTCCAGCATAAGTTGTAATGTTGCTTAATTGAATATCATTTCAGATTGTGCTGGCACCAGGTAGAGTTGGAGAGGACCAGCCTCCACCATCTTGGGAACCTGTAACATAACCAAGAGGTAATTGTTCTACTTTCTTGTTTAAATGTGCTTTGGTTTGTAATTACTGTACATTGAACTGAATATTATTTTTGTTGTTTATATGTACTTCTAAATGTTAAACACATTTTTATGACTTTATTTTCAGATTGTTTTTGTTTGTAATTATTGCACCCTAAACTAAAGATTATTTTTATGACTTTATTTTTAGTTCGGCAATGAATATCTCATTGAAAGATCGTACTAGAAAGAGGAGGGAGGAAGAGGATGATGATATGATGATGTTTGTCTTTCCTGTCTTTATATCTATTTGATTCTAGTAGTGGTGGGGAAAAGAAACAGCGTCATACATCGGAGGAGACCAGGGAGGTTAAGGTTCGTCGAATACTCTACAGACATGTCAAGAACTGTCAAGTGGCATTTAGGATGGAACCCCAGATCTTCAAATTTTTGGCTAATTACCTTAGAAGCACAATGCTGGTCTGTGACACTAGGATCAAGGTTGAGGAGAAACTTGGATTCTTTCTATATATGCTTAGTCACAATGCTTCATATGAGGACATGCAAGTATTTTTTGGTAATAGCAATGATACATTTCACCATCACATAAGCCATTTCTTCAAGAAGGTTGTCCCTACTCTCTCTCGTTGTTTACTCAAGCCCCCTAATCCTAATGTAGTACACCCAAAAATTGAAGCTGATCATAGATTCTATCCATATTTCAAAAACTGCCTTGGTGCAATTGATGGCACTCACATTCCCATATCCATATCATCCGATAAGGCAGCTCCTTTTAGAAATAGGAAGGGCACACTTAGCCACAATATAATGGTAGCATGTGATTTTGATTTGAAGATCACTTTCATGTCTACTGGATGGGAGGGCTCAGCTACAGATGCTAGAGTTCTTAGATCTGCCATAAGTATTGGTTTTAGGCCCTCTTTGTTTGAGCTGGAGCTTTTGAGCTTTTAGAAAAGCTGGATGGTGGCTAGTTGAAAAGCTGGCTGGTGAAATTTAGATGTTGGCTTTTGTAATATACATTTAGCTTTTCTGCACAACAAAAGCTAGAAAAGCAGCCCTCAGTGAGCTTTTCAGCTTTTAGTTTATTTATGCAAAAGTTTGTTTTTCAGCATTCCAAAACCGAGCTTTTCAGAACCTTTTTTGTTTCAGCTTCTTAGTTTTCAGCTTTTCAGCTGGGAAAGCTAGCTGAGAAGCTGAAACAAAGAGGCCCTTTAGTGTACCTCCAAGCATGTTTTATTTGGTTGATGGTGGGTATGCCAATACACCCTCTTTTCTTGCACCGTATCGGCATGCAATTTTGAGGAATCATGTTGAAAGGACTTTGGGAGTACTTAAGAAGCGCTTTCCCATTCTCAAAGTTGAAACATTTCATATGTTAGAAAATCAAGTTAAGATACCAGTAGCTGCTGCTGTGTTACATAATTTGATCTGATTAGTTAATGGTGATGAGGAATAGTTAGATGAGCAGCCTAACAACATCAGTCCAACAAACTTTATCTCTTTACCAAGTGGTGATCAAACTAATGATCAAGGGAGTGCACAAGGCAATGTTTTAAGAGACACAATTGCTCAACAAATGTGGGATGACTACCAGCAGCGTTTAAATTAGTTGAGGGACAGAGCTTTTATTATGAGTTGTAATAAGTGAATAAACTTTTATCATTTTAACAGCAATGGTTTCCAAAGGATCACCAAAGTTCAATATGATATCAAGAGGGTCACCAAAACTGGGTAGGTTTTTGGCTATGGCAAGTGCTACCAAAAAGATGAATTCCCCTAAAGTAACTCGGGTAAAGAAGGCTGAATCTTCTCAAGGTATGTTGTTTCTTATGTTATCTGAAGACTGAATTTTAATTATTTTAGTTCAGTAGCTTGATCATCATTTATGTACTAGACTGCAATATGCTCTAATTTAGTAAAGTAGTACTCGATGATTAAGAGCTTGATTTAGTTCAGTAGCATCCCATAAATTATAGCTTGATCATTGCTTGATCCATTGCATATTGGACTGCAGCCCTTGAGAAATCTTTAGTTGGTATACTACATGAGCACAACAAGCCATATTTTAGAGGTGATAATGGATGGAATACAGAAGGGTGGAATAAAATGATTAAAGAGTTCTATGATAGGAATAAATATGCATCCTTTACCAGAAATCAAATTCAGTATAAGGAAAAAGAGTTGAAGAGAGACTATAAGATGTTGAAGGAGGCACTAAAGCAAAGTGGATGTAGTTGGAACCAAGATAGGAAGATGATTGATGCAGATTCAGCTTTATGGGACAACCTCATAGTTGTAAGATCTTTTTCTTAGTTCTGTTAATTACTGTTATTTAATTATGTTGAGTTATTTGGTGTTGCTTAATTCTGTTATTTATAAGAAAAATATCTTAATTCTGATTTTATTGTACTTCTGATTTTATTTGGCAGTTATTTCCTAAAATTAAAAAGTTTCGCATCAACAAAGCAACATTTCCACTCTTTGACGATTTAGGAGAGCTTTATGATGATAAGTTTTGTCACAATCCATAACAATTGTCAAAATAGATGCTTTGTGAGTTGCTTATTGCTTACTTTTCCTTGTTCTTGTATAGGTCATCTTGCTGAGAGGACTTACAACTTCACCTCCATTGACTTACCACAAGATTCATCTCTTAGGAAAGTAGGAAATGCAAATGAAATTGAAGACTTAGAAGACATTATGCCTTTTGATCTACAAGATAAAGATACACAAGTGCATGGACATGAAGATGAGGGTGCAAGTGTTGAGATAAGGGCTGATAATCTACCAAGGGAGGAAGAAGTTCAAGCTGCAAGTGTTGAAAGGACTGCTGTGACATTTAACAATGTTTTCAGTTCTATTTCAGTAATTTAGTGCTGATATCAATTGTTGATAGGTAAAGAAAAGAGGAAGGTTGAAGTGACTTGCCGAAGTACGACAAGAATGGAATTCTGTTGGAATTATGATAGCAGTAGTAGTTTTCTATGCTTCTCATGTCAATGAACTACCTTATAGCTTTAATACTATGCAATGAATTTGTGAGCCTAGTGTTCCTTCAACTTGAGTACATTTTATTCTGATGTTGAGCTTAAGTTCATTCTGATGTTCAAACTGTTTGTGAAAGATTGGTGCTGTGAAGTTTCTGATTTCGGTAGACTGTTTATGAAAAACGGTTGATGTGAAGCTTTTTTTTTCGACAAGCTGTTTGTGAAAGTTTTTCTTTATTTTGACAAGCTTGTTTCTTGTTTTGGCAATGTTCTTTGTGAAATTTCTGATATTCAAGCTTGCTGAAATCTGGAGGATTTTATTCGGCAAGCTGTTTGTGAATCAGTTGTTTAACATCTCTTATTCACATCTTGTCAAAATAATTAGCAATGGTGTAGATCACCAGTGGGTTTGATTCCATGTTAGCCGAACAGAAATTTTGTTCCAAGGGAGGCCTCGTTCGGTTGCACTCGTTTCATTCGTGGGTTGTTTCCATTCAAGGCCAGGATTAAGTTAAACCAGGTGTATCGCTCAAACCTGGTGACACATCATTCCAGGCTAGGATTAATTCAGCAGCAACAAATTAGCTGTTCGGTTCACAGGTTCAGGATTCCAGACAACAACAAATCAACACGACAGCAAGTTCACAGGTTCAAGATTCCAGACAGCAACAAATCAACAAACCATGCACTAGGGCCACACATTAGGGCTATGTTCACACATCAATCATACATTAGAGCTATGTTCTCACAGCATATTCAGACAAGTTCAAACTAGACCTAACTGAGCCTCAGACCCAAAAATTAGATGTGCACCCATGCAAGTTCAGCTTCCCACTCTTTGCGCCCTCCAAGTTGAAGCTTTGTGCGTAATCTTCTTCCAACAAAACCTTGTTTAAAGTCAGGATACACCGTCCTATGTAATCCTACAGAAAACAGTGAAATAGTTACAACAAGTACATCTGCAGTTGACAAAACTACTCAGCTGGAAATACAATGAAAACCTTCAATGGAACTTACTCTACTGAAAGTGTCGGGATCATAAACTTCTAGCATAAGCATATCATGCTCTCAGCATATGGGAAAGGAAATATTCTCATAAAAAATCTGCACAGGCCATCACTGTGGAATACTAGAAATAGTCCAAGTTCTAGACCCCATGTCAGCAAAACCCACTGCCATTACACAGTTCAACCTAGAGCCGTAAATTCTTCTGATAGATCAAAATAGTAACTCTACAAGCAAATCAAACATCTACCAAGTTCCACTATGACCAACTAAGCACTCAATCTTCTGATTTCAGTAACTCTACAACCAAGTTATGATCAAAATAGTAACTCTACAACCAAGATCTGATTTCAATAAAGTAATTGATTTCAGTAAAACAAAAATTAACCATAATTTGAAAAAATGCAGAAGAATGTTTAACATACCCGTTTTTGAATCAAAAAGGCACGGACTACATTGAGTTTTGATAGTTTCAACAACCTACAAGTCTCATTAGAACTGGCACTTTGTTGTCTTATGTTAGTAGACAGCTTATGCTACGCATGTTGAGCCGTCCTCCTACCACCTCTCCTTCTGGAAGGTGTGCCAACGTATTGTGCCAGAACACAAAAGGGCGCCAACATATTGTAGAATGCAGAACAATGTTTTTTTGTGTTCTGGAAGGTGTGCCAACGTATTCTGGATCTTTGTTTAGAGCGTTGTGTTACCTGTTGTCAATGAGAATTATCAAGATCTGAGTTTCTCCTTTGTTCTATCTCAACTTGCGGGTGCTACTGCTACCGGACGGCCCTTCGATGTAGAGGCCTACCACCGTCGTGCACTTGATGTTCTGATTAGAAGGTCAGAGATTGTTGCCGGCAACGTCCTGATCATGGCTGACGCCGACGAGATCCCGAGCCATGAAACCGTGCAGCTGCTCAAGTGGTCCGACAGGGTACCGCCAGTCACGCACCTGGAGCTGTAGAACTACCTTACTCTTTCGAGTTCCCATGGATCGTAGCAGCTGGAGGGCGACGGCGCATCCGTTCGCCGATGAACGCACCGCCAAGTCGTCCCGTCGCCTAGAGCCACCAGCCGCCGCGGCAACAAGTTTCGTCGAGCGATTCGGTTTCGATCGGAAGTGTTTTCGATCCGGATGGGCTGTGATGGGGATCAGATCCAAGCCGTTCCATGCACGGATTGGCCGAGCCGGCCCGGATTTCGTTCCCGGTTGGGCTGAAACGAACGGCCGTTCCGAGTCTGACCGGTATTTGTTCCACCTTTGTCCGATCCACCTAGAATGGGTCGCGTTCCAGGCCATTCCTGTGTAAACTAATGAGGCCGGAATGATTCTTTGAGGGGGTTAAACCAACGCATGAATTGAGTGGTCCAACTTGGATTCAATGGTTCCCTTCCTGAAACAAAACCAGTCAGGGAATCAAACTTTGACAGCCGAATGGCCTAAGGCTGCATTCGTTTTTAAAAAAATAGAGGGGAATTGGAGTGGAATGAGCAGAATTAAATCCTCATACAGAGAGTAATAGATTCATTTCATCTCTAACCTACTTGGGTTAAACACTAACCGAATACAGCCTAAAAGAGATTGTACATAAAACAGATCACGGGTATCAGTATTTCTATCCATATTCCACAATCGAACAGGGCATCTGGATTCACAATGCATCGGACTTTTATCGGAAAAGTCGGAGGGATTTGTATCCTCTGCAATAATACAGAGAGGTATATGTCTCTCCATTCACGGTATTAATGCAGAAGAGAACCTATAGTGATTTCAACTAGGATCTAGTCGCAACTGTTTGATCAAAAATTGATAAACATGATTGATCTACCGAGTGTCGCAATGCAAAGCATGTTGAACAATAATTTGACACATTGTAGCTACCGGAATTCAAAACTGTTCTGCCATTTCCATTATTCGTGTCATACACTCAGCTATCGAACGGTGCCACGCATGCACCTTTCTAGACACGGAAATGTGTGATGACCTTCAGATATCGAGGCCCAGGCTGAGGATGGGGAGGACGAACAGTGCAGAGTTTGTGTTGTTGAACCCGGGTGCATTTATATTCTGCTCTGCTAATAAAAAAATGGTGTACGAGACAACAAAAACTGCATGTGTATTATCTCCTATTTTTCTATCGAAGTAGCTAGTGCTCTGCTGCTGCTGCAACTTTGTCAAAAAAAAAAAAAAACAGTCGAACAAAAAACCTTTGTCAAAAAAAATGTGATGGCTTGCGTGTCCATATAAGTTTTTCATGTAGCATGAAGTGATGAATGTGTGAAGTCGTTACATTTTGACACTTTATGAATGAATTTATTGTCATTCGCAATTTCAAACATTTAGTTCAATACCAGCATATGCCATTGATCGAAAATTAATTAACTGCAGTATTTGCAAGGAAAAACATAAGAAAATGAAAATACTGGACACGGCAAATAAAAAACATGGTCCTCAAGGCCCATGATGATGTCGGTATGTCACTGTGTTTTGTTGTTGCTCTCTCGGTCCATTTTTATAAATCACTCTCAAAACTTTCTAAATTATTATAAGTTATTTTCATTTCTCAAAACAATTTTTGCTTTCTAATACATTTTCACTTTATCTCTATCTTTCTCAATTTCAAAACATTTTATTTTTTTACTTTTTCTTAATTTCTGTGCTCAAACTCAAAATAACTTAGAATTGGCCGAACAATAAAATCGTGAGGAAGAACGCATAAATGGACACTAGAAGCAATCAAACAATGGGGCCAACGCAAATACCATCCCGTGTTTTCCATTGCACACAGAACAGTTCGAGTGCATTGATCAGAACATACAAAAGGCGCGTCCGATACACATCCAGATCCTCAGAGAGACCCTATAGGCCTCGAAAATCTTTTCAAGTGATTGTACCAACATTAATGTCACGCCAAAGTCTGATGTTAGCTTGATATATTTTCTCTGTACCCGTAACAATTTGGTGGTGTGCCTACTGCCTGCGCATTTAAAGTTCTGACCTAGTTAGGCCACTATACTGTTCTTATTCTTATAGTGCTATGCTTTACTCATTTCATTTGAATAAGATTTCAATGTTGCCCTAAAGATATTTGCTTTTAGAAGACCAATTACGATCAAAACCAAAATGTGACTGGTGCCTTCCTACGATAGATAGATGTATCCTCTTTGAGTTTTTTTTTTATGATCACTCCGAATTGCCAATAAACTGTAGCTTCTTGGAGCAGAGTGATTTGGGGGGCACAAACAAAAGCTAAAGGGAAATTACACTGGAGAGAAGAACGCCATTTCACTTCCTATTTCAAAACCCAAAAAAATATCATCTTAATTCGCTCGCTACGTTGCTTTTTTTTTTTTGACCTGGTAATAGGAAAAAAGATCATTGTTTCAACGGAGATCTCTCTTCCTTTGACACAATTTTCAGCCCAAAATCAATAACATTAAAGAAATCATATTTCAGTTGTAGATTTGGACTTCAAACAACTTGAATATTACAATCAATAATTTATTTGGAATATGAGCTCAAGTGCGTTCCACCAATTCAACCACATTTGCAACGTCATTAGCACTAGGTGATCATCTGCAAATTAAAGGAGCAAGGGAAGAAAAGATGCTTCATCACTTTAAAAGCTCACGGAGTGATCAAATTGATATTTGGTTTCGCCACTAGCTGTAAATGGGACCACAAATCAAGCTTTTGGATCCATGACGACCTAGCCGGGACACCTATGGAGTCAGTGCTACTTTTTTCGGCAATGGGGTCTAAAAGACATGGTTTCAAAAGCAACACCAAGAAATGGAATCTGACCACTAGATATTTTTGGCTATATATATTTTTATTTGATCGCATAAAAAGGGAAATTAAGGTTGTAGTGGGTAAACAAAAATGTTTACAATGCTCAAGACGAATACGGAGTATAGTGATTGATGTTGTGTATCTGAACTGTGTAATCTATTGTGGTTTTTCCCAAGGGGATTCTTTATCTTGTGATCTAGAATCCGGTATCTGAAGAATTTTTAAGGTTCTCCATGTCTTCGTTGTTACATCAGTTTCTCCATTTTCTGGTTCGAAATTAGCACATGTTTAAAAGTTGTAGGTGCGTCCTATTCAAAATGATCCAGAACAGATATGGTGTGCTACTGAATTCCCCCATGAACTTGTCTAAACAATTTGTTTTTTTTTTTTTGGAAAAGAGCCATCTCTAGCTATATTTTGCAAACTTAATCTGCGCGGTAGATTTAACATCCAGGTCTGTAGCTAGCCTTCTTTATTTGTTGGTGCCAGATAGCATGTCGCACTTGCAATGTCCATGAGGATTCCTTAACCAGCAAGTATTTGGTACCTCCTCTGCCTTTGTGCTTTGGTACCTCAAGTTTGATGCATTAAACATGGGTCCATTCTGCTGCGTGTCGTTTTCTGCTTTTGCACCTCCTCTGCCTTTGTGCTTTGGAAGATTTGCAGAAAGATTTGCGGTCGAGCGATTTGGCAACTTGAATCGTGGGTGTGTGTTCCTTCCGCCTTTCGACCTAGGTTTAGTTTTACGCTTTTGCGAAAGCAAAGTTGAACAGGCTGGGAAAGGACTGGCGATGGTTTATGCGCTTTTGCTTTTTCCCGCACCCGTCATTTTAAAGATCCAAATGACCATTGCGTTAAGAGATGCGTATTATCAGTTTGGTTAATTGTTAGAGCAAATTACTTATTTCTCCAATTTTAATTTGGAAAGTTATTTCTTATTTGTTTCTAAAAGTTTTTACTTCCTTTATATACCCGAATTCTAAAACTATATCCCTTTTATTCATTTTTTTCATATTTTTTTTACGTAGACGATCTTACTTTTTTGAATAAATGAAAAAATAATCATTTATGTTTCTTTTCAGATTATTGATTAATCAAAAGTCAAGATATTATAAATAATATAATAATATAAGAACATAAGTACGTAACAAAACTAATTTTACACATTATAGAAAATAACTTAACACATCCATAATATCATTTGAAATAATATATTAATATGTAAAATTAGTATTGTTGCGGACTTATGTTCTTATATTATTATATTATTCATAATATTATAGCTCTTAATTAATTAGTAATTTGAAAAGAAAAGATAAATGAGCATTTTGTTTATTTATTCAATTTGGGGTAAATAAAAGATAGCTTATTGACGGTAAAATTGTCCATATACTCAAAAATATGAAAAAAAAGAGATAAAAAGGATGGAGTTTTAAAATTCCGGTAGATAAGAGAAGTAAAAATTGTTAGGGATAAATAAGAGATAAGTAATAATTGCCTACCAAGATTCAAATAGGCACACGCACGAAAAAAATATCATGCGACAATTTCCTGGCACGCGTTATCCAATTTATTGCTAAGATTGCATAAATTCGAGAATGATATCAAATTTAAAATATGATTTCTAATTATCTAGGTTCAAATTAGATGTAACTGCTCAAGTTCAAAAATAGATTTTTTTTTGTTAAATTTAGTTCAAAAATAAATTATATTTTGATCCAATCCTAATTTAATTTGACCTTCACAATTTTTAATTTATTTTCTTCGACCGTTTTCACCGTGTACCTGCTTTTGCTTTCTCCGAGTACCTGCTTTTTGAAAAACGAAAGTCGAAACTAAGCAGCTCATCTATACGGTACTCCGCACCACGCATCGTTTCGTTTTCATAGTTTTGAGACCATCCTTCTTTTAAAGGCTGGATGGATTCGACACTTTATCTCAACCATCTTTTTTAAAAAATAAAATAAAGAGAGATAACATTCTCAATCTTGCGAAAGAACTATCGTGTTCCTCGCATAATTCGCTCCGAAGCTTCCAATTGAATTCGGCCGCAGAGAAGTCACTTACAAGGAGTCGCTGCCGGTAGCCATCACTTGCTAGCTCATGATAGATAACTAACGGGTGCAGAATTTTTCCCTGGTGCATGAATGTGTTGACGATTTGGTAGATGGAGAATTCTGATCCGCCTTTCTTTGCAGCTGAAATGCAGTAAGCATTCTTAGGGCTGCAGGAGTAACTGTTAGAGTAATCGTGAACTTTATTTTTGTCGTCTTTCGAATCGAAGAAGACCTGTGCATGGTTTGAATAATAATCAGACACGTGCTCAGCTGTTGGATATATGTTTGCTCTTGTTGCTGATTTCACAAAACTGTTTTATCAAATAATCTCGAGATATAGAGTAAAATGAACTTTATTCGTTATTAATGTACCAAACAGCTACACCGAACATATTTTTGCGAGAGATTTTAGGATGCTTAAAATTAACCACAACTGTCTATTTAATCAAATTTGATAGTTAAAAACAAAGACATATCTAATTAAAGATACTTAAAATGATGGGCTTACTATCAAAAATAATGGATCTGATATTAATTTTTAAAATCAGTGGTTGATATTAATTGAGAAGGGGATGTACCTCCAGTAACTCTGAAAATCTCTCTATTTTTAAGCTTGTAGTTCAGTTACTTCCTCCTCCTGTATTAGCTTGTTTCCATATGAACAAAAATTCTAAACTAAGGCAAGCAAGGCTGTTTGTGCTTAGTACAACTTGACTAGCGCATCAATGAAATCAATGCTGCAATATTTTGTGAGCAGTTCAACTTTGAGCTGCTATTCCATTGGCAAATGGAAAGTTAGATATTCAAACAGGACACAACGACATCTTTCGGCTGCGATGCTGGTTTGCGTTTCCAGCCATCCAAAGTGATGTGAGGAATCCCTAACCTACTCACTTGGCAAACCTTTCTTCAACGCAGCTGTGTGCTTCTGTCACTGATTCCGATTTCTGTTATTGTATCCTGCAGTGACTGTTTTTCATTATCCAATACAAAGAAAATATGAAAAATAAAAGCCATAGTATTGTTCATGACATTTAAATATCGCATCCGACCTTTGGCGCTCTAACAGGACGCCCAGCAGATCATTTTATCCGTCGAAAGAATAGTTAACGGCATAGTAGGACGGGTTTGGTGTTGTGTCTGTTCTACTACATTACAACTCTTCATTATCCGATAAAGACCAGCCACTGAAATCTCAGGGCAACCTTTCCGTGGTCCTGAATCATCTTGTGTTATTATTGCTGTCCTGAATCTTCTCGTGTCCATCTGGCAGATTCTCGGGAAAAACTACTCGTACCTGCAGTGTCCGAAATCGTGAGGAATGATACAGTAAAAATTCTGAGCAAAGTAGTATGTATTTTAGTGAACTATACCTTAAATTCTTCTAACCAGGGCAGAAAATTCCTGATTCTACAAGATCTCTCTTTGAAACCAATGTTTGTACTGATAGCAACAGAATTGCACAATATTACTCGGGCAGATCGGCATTTACGAATATTGTAGAAATAATCAAATTTATAAAAATCATTAATTAAAATTATAGTCAATGAGTTTTACAAACAAACATCTATTAGAACGGAGGGAGATGTCATTTATAAACCCATAAAGCTAAATGAAAATGGTGGCTATTAGAAGTCGTCACCTGCCAACTTCGTACTAGGGCTATCAGTACTAAAATCAGTGGTAGGCATGTGATACGGCTTTATTGATTGGACCCACACCGTTGTCACCACAATTTGCAAATATCTCCACTACTTTCTAGAAAAAAAAATGATCTGCAGTTCTGCAATAAGTAAACTACCACGGTAATAAAATATTCTCCTTAACAAACCAGCTGCTGCCGACAAAGGAACTGAAGCAATTTACCGCGGTGAAACAGTGACAGATCAACCAAAGAAACCTTTTGCAAAGTATACCAAGATGCCAGAGAAGATTCCAGCTCCGCAAGGCCCAGGCACAGTCCACCATCACGGCTGCTTTTTTCCACCCAATGTTTTTGCCCACTCGCCTGTCTGTCACCAGCACTAAAAATTTATCTTTGATATTTTTTCTTTCAGAGAAAGTCACCACATTTTCCGTCTATAAATGAGCCCCTCTTCCAAGCCTCAATTCCCTTTTCCCCTCCTCTCCTCCTCCCTTCCAAGGTTCGCCTGTCGTGTCCCCGCAGCACCTCCGTGTGCTGCACACCATCTTCCTTCCTTGTGTTCTTGGTTCTAATTAGCCTTCTCTTGTGGCCTTCAGCCGTTGTGCTCCAAGGCAGAAGCCCTGCAAACATTTTCGGCACCGAAAAACCATATTTCCTGGGGAGACTGCCAAAATTTTCACCTCCATCAAGCTTGTTGAGAAATATTGATTTGTTCTAGAACAAACTGTTCCTACCGATCCTCTCTGAGGTCCTCCTCGCCAGATTTATGATCAGCTCGACGCTCCGGCGTGGCTCCCATCTTGTGCTCTCCTTCTCCGTTGTGTTCCTATACTGGTTCTATGTTTTTTCAGTAAGGTCCTAGCATATTCCATATATACTCCTTACTGGAAATTATAGGTCCTAAATATATGTAATTTAGAAGAAGCTTTTAGACATAACTTGAGGTGGCATTAGTGTCAAGGTATTATACTGGGAGGGTTCTCAAGGAACTTGTTCAGGATGTCGCTGTCAGGTGGGACCTTTTCTAGTGGGACCTCCTCGGGCTCAAGCCTCGGGACCCTGAGCTGTGGGTCCGAGGGCGACATGGAACTCCAAGCTCGGATGGAGCTGAAGCGAAAGAGAAGAATGGAGTCAAATCGAGAGTCCGCAAGAAGGTCAAGGCTGCGGAAGCAACAGCATCTCGATGACCTCACCTCGCAGGTTCGTGTTGCTGATGGTTGCTTACATTTTAAAAGCTTTTTTTTACCCCGTTTTAATTAACTTATGTGTACATTGTGTAGTCATATTATTGCTAGTTTACCTTTTGCCTTTTGTATTGAAGCTTGCACTCATGTGCAGGTGAATTTGACACAAAAAAAAAGCAAAATCAGATGAAAAAGGACTTGAGCTTCAAGACCTGCTCAAGCCAACTCCAATAATGCATGGTGACCTTTTTTCTGAGGTCCCTCTCAAACAACAAACTGCTTCTTAAGAAGCAGTTTAACAACACCAACTTTCCTCAAAAAGATGATGTTAAAATGATCCACCATTACTGAAAATAAACCCAGCACGAATTGTGTTCACTAACACCACCGTCAATGCCTTTAATAAAGGTAAATTCATATAATTGCGCACGAATTAAACCATCACTTACATCGTACACTGTTCTGCCATGTAGGAGTATCTGCAAACAAGTTTCCCAGAAGTAACGATTTATTAGAAAACATCATTATCATCCTACAACAAACTTATATGGTTTACAATCAGTAATATTAATGCTACTTCATTTTTTTTCTTTACATAGACTGAACATAAAACAAAAAAATCTAAAGCTGCCAAGTGCTACAATTAAACGAAGCATATAATGTTTATGTTAATCGCTGCTCAAGAAATAAAAGAAAATGCTTCGTCGTTCAAAGCTTCCTTCCAAGAATTTGTCCTGTGAATGATCAGTGTTAAACAAGAGTGTTATATTGCATATAAAACAGGTTGATCAGCTGAAGGCCAAGAAACAACAGCTCATCACAGCGCTAAACGTCACTGCCAACAATTACGCAGCTGCTGAAGCCCAGAATTCTGTACTACGCGCACGGATGATGGAGCTACAGAACAGGCTCTGCACGCTTCGAGAGATCATATACTGCATGAACTTAAACCAGCTTACCAACGCTGCAACAGTTGCAAATACTCCATCAACAGTCGTCAGCGCTACCGCTAATTACGACGCTTTCGGTGCCAGCACATGGAACTCTGGGATGCAGATGGTGCAGCAGCCCATAGATCAGCTGCTTTACCAGTGCTTCTAAAGATCAGGAGGCAGTGGCCAAAGGAAATTAGGAGTGTGTTGCAGGGCCACTGTTTCATCTGTGGCCTTTTTCATTTTGAATTGTTTTGTACTGGGTCGTGGGTGCAAGGTGATGGTGTGTTGGCCTTTTGCTGTTGTTGGTGGTAGAGGTTGTCAAATTGGTGAGTGGCAAGTTCTCTTTTGGCATGGTGTGAGGTGGTGGTTGGTTTGGTAGGTGAGAGCGTGGCAAAGGAGATGGTTGTCCAAGGGAGGCAGTGGCCGGATGTATCATATGGCTCTTCAACATTGCAAATTGCAATGATGATAAATTAATGTGTCCAAGTTCCATATAATCATTTTCCTAGTCACAGTTAAATTGGCTCCACCTCTGAGTCTGTGTGTAACAATCCGTGTTTCGATCTACCACGTGGAATAAAGTTTAAATTTGGAACGTGTAATGAGTGCTGATTTAAATCTTTGTTTGCATTTTGGATCGTCTAGCACCTTGGGCCGTGTCTTCTCTCGTACGCAACCTGGACCAAGGCCCGTTGGAAGAGCAGTCACCGGCCCAGCTTAGTCATCCAGCGGCAGCCAGCTCGGGATCTTTTCCAGGCACGCCTCGCCTGCCTTGCCAGCAGATGCCAACTCTAGCACGCAGTGCTGCAGTGGGTCCCGGAGCTTCTCCACGTGTCTGCATCCAGTGGCTTTCTCCTTGGCCAAGAAAGAACCGATCAGTGTGAACCGTCCATCGCGTGCGGTTGGTGGGCGTAAACGCTCGAAGCATGGGCAGGATGAGTTTTTAGCTTGTGGCCGTCGCTCCTCTACCAACCCCACCTCCTTCCTGGCAACAAATCTTCTTCCGTCGAGTAAAAAATGCAGAGAGACATGTACATGAGAATTTGGGTATGGTTCCAACCGTCCGATCAAAGATGAATGGCTAGATCCGATGATACAGTAAAAGGGGAACAGTAAAATCTCGGTGGATAGTGTCGGTTTTTACTGTAGCAGCAGAGACTCGGTACTGTGCTGTGCATTGATTACTGTTTCTCTCGCATGAACAGTGCTTCTCTGCACTACTGCTGCAGTAAGCCAAATATTATAAAGGAAGTGGTTACGTCTGCATGTGTTTCAAGGGTTACCATTGTAACTCTTACCTCGACGACGGATGCTCCGGTGTGTTGCTTATTTAACGTATCGTAAAAATCACATGCCCGTAGCATAGTTACCTCAACTTTTTCTCCCTTTTTTGACGGCAACGAGTGGATTTACGCAGATATATATGACTGTGTGCTTCCAGGCAAATGTTATGGCGTCTGCACCAATCTGCCAGGAACTTACTCTTGTCGCTATCCGTCTGGGACAGAGGGAAATCCATACATCAAAGATGGTTGCAAATCTTCTAGACCAGCTAAACTAGCAGGTTATAATATCCTAACCCAAATAGACTAGCAGGGAGTGTGTAGAATAGTTATTCGATACCTAGCAGTAGCACTAATTACTGAACAAAGTTGAGTTAAATATCTTGGTAATTTTCCTCAATGTCAACAATATTCTCAATATTTTATTAATTTTGTAGTCATTATCAGTAATTATTAATGAAAACTTATTCAATAATTTCAATTAGGTGTAAAATAACTCCAACACCTAGGGTGTAGAATAGCATTATATATTGTCTTATACATCCCATGAATTTCTTTCTGAGTCTTAGATATACTCCCTCCGTTTTTTAAATTGATGTCACCGTTGACTTCTAACATCAACTTTGATTATTTGTCTTATTCAAAAACTATTGATAAAATTTATATTTTTTTTTATAATTTGATTTATCATTAGAGTTATTTGAATCACAACATAGATTTTTATAAATTTGAACTAATTTTTTAAATAAAACAAATAGTCATAGTTGATGTTAGAAGTTGACATCAATTTAAAAACAGAGAGAGTATATCATTGTGGCCTGGAACTAGCACTATGTTTTCCATATAATCCATGAATATTCTTTCTATTCATGTGTTCTAACATTTGAATATATATATTGACACATCTATTTATTTTTTAAATAAAGGCCAATGAAATGTTGAACTAAAATTTTTGAAAGACAATTAATAACGTGTTTAAAGTGTTATATTGAGTTCCTGGAAGGTTTGAAAAGGTTAGATATGAAGCTAACCATTTAACACACAAATATAGAGTTAAATATGATAAATTGTTAAATCAACAATTCTTCCATATTTATGAATGGGAAGAACAGAGAGGAGCCAGAAACTATACATAGCTATTGTAAATGCGATGAAGAATATAAAAATTTCCATCTAGAGTGTTCAACTGTAAAATTGTCCAAAATGTTGTGATTTAAATTCATAATATATGATGTTTATCCATTAATTGTTAGGTTCAAGCATTGGACTGGAGCTGGCAGTGGTGCATCCCTTATACCAATTGTTCTTTTTGCTATGATCATTACACGTAAGTCTTAAGGCAAGGAAGGTGGAGAAGCTGAAATTAAAATTCTTCAATCAAAACCGTGGTCAGCTGTTGCAGCAGTTAGTATCTCAAAGGGCCGATATATCAGAGAGGATGATTATCACCTTAGATGAGGTGAAGAAGGCTACCAACAACTTTGATAGAACACGAGAGCTAGGTGGAGGAAGCCATGCCATAGTCTACAAAGGAATTTTATCTGATTAAAGCATTGTGGCCATTAAGAAATCAAAGATTACCATACAACAGGACATTGATGAGTTCATAAATGAGGTAGCAACCTTGTCGCAGATCAACCATCGAAATGTGGTCAAACTCTTTGAATGCTGCCTTGAAACTGAGGTACCACTTTTAGTTTATGAGTTCATATCAAATGGGACCCTGTATGAGCATCTACACGAACGACCACGATCCTTATCTTGGGGGAACAGACTTAGAATCGCAAATGAAATTGCTAGAGCACTAGCATATCTCCACTCCGCTATTTCGATTCCAATAATCCATAGGGACATGAAGTCCTCTAATATACTTATTGATGATTCCTTAACTGCAAAGGTTTCAGATTTTGGAGCATCAAGGCACATCCCAATTGATGAAACAGGTGTAGACACGGTTGTGCAAGGAACTATCGGGTACTTGGACCCTATGTACTACAGTACAGGAAGGCTGACAGAGAAGAGTGATGTTTACAGCTTTGGTGTCATTCTTGTAGAGTTGCTTTGCCGGAAGAAACCTTTTGCCTATATATCGGGCAGTGGTGATAGTCTTGCGGTACATTTCGTTGCTTTGCTTTCAGAAGGTAACCTTTCCCAGATACTAGACCTGCAGGTTATGGAGGAGGGAGACACAGAACTCATAAATGATGTTGCCAACCTAGCTGCTGTATGCATAAAGTATAGAGGAGAAGATAGGCCAACAATGGGGCAAGTAGATATGAAGCTGGAAGGATTGATTCGAGGACCAAGAGAGCCTGCACCACAGACTATTGTAGGCGAAGGATCTGATTCATCTGAAGGAAATGGGAGCGCAATGAACGGTATGGAGCTCCCATGAAGAGGCCAGGAAAGTAATAGTTTGTACTACAGTCTGGAAGAAGAATCCTTGTTACCTGAATAATTTGTATCACAGGATAGTAATATTATGTAACATGTAGACAGCATATGCTTGTGTACATAGAATTATGTTTAACGCTATTATTATGAATTAGAATTCTTATCCTAACGATAATAATTTCAAAAGGAATGGAGTAATTGGCAAGGCAGGTTACTAACATACATGACCATGAGTCTTGCCTATAATTTTACCAAGCATGAGCCTTTAACGTCGTCATCCAATATATATTTCGTCATGGTTAACACAAAACCAATGACCAAAGTAACCAAAATTGGTGGTTAATTCGGCCGGCAGTCATTGGTTCAGATCTCATAAAAAAGAACTTAAAACTGCTGGATCAGCATGGAATCCCTGTCGGCTTGACCAATCGATCAGCCAGCCGCAGCAAATGGAGCATGCATGCGAATCGTGGGGAGAAAATATGCTTCTTCATGTCGGCAATGCGATCTTGCGCAGACAGCAAGTAAGAGAACACGGAACGCCCGGGCACGGAGGCCAAGCCATGTCTCCCGAAGCGGCGCCATCTTCAGCAGCGCACGAGGCACCTGCGCCCAGCGACTACGCCGCGCTCAGACGACGACAAACAAAGCTACGCCGGCACAGCTTATACGGGCACAAGAAAAGAGGGCCATCACGTACGTGCGACAAGTGCATGTGGGAGGAGATTAAGGGCACCTCCAACGGTTTAGACTGCTGATCTCTGTATGTGTCTTGGATGTCAAAGAGACAACTTATACTCTATCCGTATAACATAAATCTCTATCCGTATAACATAAATGGTCAAAGTTCATATTAGACGTAAACAATAACAACAATTTAGAAACGATGGCAACTTTGATTTTAAAAAGTAAGGAGGTACTCCCTCCTTTTTTATAAGTTTTTTTTTATTTGAGCACAGAAATTAAGAAAAGCGAAAAAGTGGAGATGTTCAAGAAATGAGAAAAAGAGATAGAGTAAAAATGTACTGGAAAGAGAAAAAGTTGTCTTAAAAGTGAAAATGAGAGGAGTCCGGAGTGATTTATAATTTGGGACGCAAGGAGTATTTAGATAACAATTTCTGTCATTTTCAAAACTAGAGTGTTGATAAAGTGTTGTCATTTCGACTCATGACATCTTTTTCCAAACCACGGTTTTCCATAACAATGACGTTTAAAACTATAGTTTGTTGACACCTCAGTATTGAAATACTACAACTACCCTGTTAAAACAGGGTAGACTCCATCTGTCTAAAAATGTTAGTATTTCTGAGTTTGGTCAAGTCAATAAGTTTCAATTTGACAAAAAAATCTCAATAGATTGATTATTTGAAAGATAAAAAATTACTTATTATGGTTATTAATTTTATGAGTCTAACAACACCATTTATACGTTATCAAACATCATACTACAATAATAACAAATAATTATTATGTATTTTTTAGCATATGTTGCCATGTGCTCTATCATCTCGAAAAATTTTAGTATAAGATTATGCTTATATATGAAGAAATAAAAAAAAATTATAGCTAAATGCAAAAGTTGTGGGGATAAACCAAACAAAAAATAGTTTAAGAGTTGTGTGGACTTTGACTATAATACTTAATGGGAAGCAATTTGGAATTTATCCATTTTTTAACTATATATTTGATTTTGACTAAATCTGAAAATGCTAACATTTCTTGATGGAGTACAACGTTATGGATATAGGTTGTCTGTAAACTATTAATTATATAGAACGCACTCGGCCTTGCAACTTCGTAAGCAGTGGCGGAACGTGAGCAAAAGGAAAGAATTAGATATGCTTTTACTTGTATAAGCACAAAACCATGACTAACCAATCAAACATTGCATAAGTTAATTGATGGGAGATTTGTTAGTGGGGCACTGCTCGTTGGTGGCTTGGTTTGGTACACACCGCATATCGTGATTTAATCCAACACACAACAACAAATTGTGTATTTTGTCTGCAACACACCGCATCAATTATTTAATATTTTTATCATACAGAGGAGATAGGAGAGGGCAAAAAGACTTTAGTGCCCTTACTCCTTGCAGTCACCCCATGGTCGTCGGCGGCACGCCTCTGGTCCAAAATCCGCCATCCAAATGTTCCTCGGCACCGGGTCCTCCATCCATTCGGCCTTGTCCCTGCTCTCCTACAGACGCCTCATGGCCTCATTCTTTATCGTCTCAACCATGTGACTATGGTCCAGTTCTTGATCACGAGTCCAATGTAAAAAACTTACGAGTTAGGTGGGCTTTAAGAGTGATGGTTCCCAAAGTTGTGGTTGTGGCACCTTTGCTTATGGCTGGAGTTTGTGATTTTTAGACTCAGAAGAATGTATGGTTCCCAAAGTTTCCCTCCTCCCAGTTGGTAAAAAATATTAAATAATAAACATAGTATGCGGCAGACAAATTACATACTTTGTTAATGTGTGTTGACCTAAATTGCGACGTGTGGTGTGTGACAGACCAAGCTGCCAACGAGTAGGGTCAGACAAATCTCTCTTAATTGATCTAGAGGAAAATAACCTATGTAGAGATCGGAGAATTTTCAATCGGGATGGGGGCCGAGGACCCAGGGTTGTCTACACCTGGCTCCACCCTGTTCGTAAGTGTCGAGGTGGAGCGGACGGTGAAGGTTGGTTGATGCTACTTTTTATCAACTTTCCAGAATCACTTTTTTTTAATAAAACTTTCTAGAATAACTTGAAGATTATGTAAATTTTTAATAATAGAAAGCTATTCCCGCCTCTATATTACTGTACACAGCGTTAGCAAACTTTATAATAAATCGGTTCCATAGCTGACAATTGAAAGAAAAGCAATTTAAGCATGTTAAAGCCTATTATTCTGAGTCTATCCATGAGAAGCAAATAGCTCTAGTGCAGTAGTTTCTAATATTTTGCTTGCCATTCAAAATGACTTCTTCGCTTTGTCGTCATGCAGCAGTAGCGCCCAAAAACACAACCAATATGTTCCCCAAGAATTGTCTGCATAAAAGATAAATTGTTGCCATTTTCAAAGGTTAAATTATTTTGATCTCAAAATTTCCCAACATAATGCAGCTATTGTATACATAGAAATCCTAAGTACAAAGAAAGATTTTTTAAAAAACGCAGAAGAGCTGTGTATCTTTATATTAGGAGAGTAGTACAAAGAAAGATCAAATGGAAAATCTCTAGAGCCCCAAAACTGGGCGGTATTCTAGCAACACATTATATGGAAATGGCGCTGATGAGCGTATCTCTTTTCAATGGACAATGGCCATGAAGATCGGACCATCTAAGGTAGCCAAATCGACCAAAGGGCCGCAAAAATCCTGTCACGCCAAATGAGACCCAGGAAATCATCAGAAACGCTGCATCCAACTGTGCATGTCCAATGCTGGTAACGCCCTCTCAGATCTTGAATCCTCGGGTGCCCGGGAGAAGCTGGTGATTGTTATGATTGGTTGCTGAGGGTGATCTTAATGTTTCTTGTTAAAAGTTTGATCTACAGCAATTTGCAAAAAAATGAACAGAATATTAACAACTCTATCTAAGAGCCTATTTGGATCCAGCCAGTTTCCAAGAAACTACTCCTTCCATTCATAAATTGAAATCACAGTTGACTTCGAACATCATTTTTGAGTGTTTATCTTATTCATAAAGTTAATTCAAATATATAAATTTTTAAGTCGTGATTCAAGTAACTTTAATGATAAAATAAATTATATTAATAAATTTTTTTGAATAAGACATATAGTCAAAGTTAATGTTAGAAGTCAACAGTGACAACAATTTAGTAATAGAGAAAGTAGTTTCTAGGTCCGAAGGGTCACCAAATAGAAGAAAAAAATGAAAAGTATCTAAATACACCTATTTACTATCACTAGTTTGACCAACATATATACAGTAATTATTCTTTACGTGAATAGATGGCTTTAGATTCACGCGAAGTCCAGATGGATCTCCTAGTGCTGCTAAATTTATTGATAAATGAGCTATGAATGCCTAAGTTTCTGCATATATTCCTCAAAGTTGCAGACGTGAACATATAGTACTCTCAACACTCTGATGGATGGACACATGTTGCATGGGCTTCAACGCTGCACAGGTTGCTTTATCTTTGAGAATGCCTAGGTTACTTTCTCCTAGGTCAAAGACCTCGCGGAACTAATCATCATATTCTGATTTATAAAAACCAATGAAACTTATGCCCATAATCTCGCTAAGGTCAAGTCCTCAAGGATTGGCTGATGATTGCGATTAATCTATATAAAAAAGAAGATATAATGGCATATGGCGACGGAATATAAACTTCTCTTGGATTGGACTGATGGATTATTTTTTATGAATAATTCAAGTGGAAAAATTCTGCATACCTAAATTGAAACAATCGATATCACCATTATTTAGACATAAGACACAGTGATGCTCCACTATAAACTGTAATTATACAGATTTGGCAGATCACTTCAGTACCAACCCACTAGCAATAAGGACCTATAGTGTACTCCAACAAAGGACTAGATAGAGACACAGTACATATCCATCCAAGGTTTGGATCATCGATCATGTGTTCCCGGCTAGCAACACTAAACTAGTGACGACATACTGTAAGATTCTTGACACAACACAATGTAATCTTGGTAAATCTTCTTATTCCCGTCCATCAGGCCCGGTAGATCTTGCGGATTCAGGCAATGGAATTCATGCAGTGATATCGTAGCTACCTTCTCCATTTGTTGGACAGATGCATCAACCTCGCAGTTGAACACATTCCCAGACCCGTTGCCTCTAGGAAAGAGGCAAAGGGGAAAAACAAATGGGAAGGAAAATATCGACCCGTCGGTCCTCCTGAAATGTGGTATAGAAGCTTGCAGTACATGTGAAACATGTAAACAGCAGCCATGTTATGCCACTCGAATCTGATGCCCTACTGATGAAACAGAAGGGGCCAAAAAAGACTCGAAAAAATTGGAGGGACCGACGGATTGAAACAAGGATCAATCGATCGATCGATCTGCCATGTAACATACATGACAGATTCGATCAATCGCTCCAGCGGAGCAGCATGACGACGCAGCGGCGAATGATGTAGAGCTTGGCTCTCTTGTCCCTAAGAGACTTGTTCAGCCTCCCCATCTGCCTCGCCTGAATCCCAACCTTCATGGATGCTGATACAGCTACAAATAAATGATTGTAAAAATATAGAGTGTGCTGACCAAACCGCGGTTCGGTTTCTTACAAAAAAAAAAGTGTAGGCTTCTGCAGGACTTGGTAGCCCTTGCTAACTGTGAGGAAGCAAGGTGCAGAGGCCATTATATAGAGGTAGAGTACTGAGGATGGGAGGAGGTGTACATGGAAGATATCACAGAACCATCATACCCCCACATGCAAGAAGCTGGTTTCCTGGCTACATTGACATTGGGATTTACAGTGGTACGTGCAGGACAAAAGAGAGAGTACAGCTGTTCATGGCCGAAACAAAGGTTAACGCAGATGCATGCATGTTGAATTGTTTAGTGCCTTCAAGAAAGTTTGGTCTCTCATCTCGATGAGATCTCATCGATGGCGATAAGCATGGATGTGAGTTCCTGGAAGGTTACGGTGTAGGTTCGATCAGAGATTTGGAGTTTACTACTTCATCAAGGGCTCCACAAATATGCATAACCAAGTAATTTTACAGAATTACATTTTATTCTTAAGTAGAAACACTTGCATAACACATGCCCGTTTCAAAAGACCTTGTTCTGGAAAAACTTGCGTAAGGAAGAGTACTATCAAATTGCTTCCATCGCCCATCTATGAATCAGCAAGAAAAATGATCGTCAATCATCATCCTCCTGCTGCTGATTGCATGCAAGTCATACCAATGGACGATTTCAAAATAAAAACAATACAATGGATTTGAGAAATCTTGGGAAGCTTTAAACTATGCCATCGTAATCATACTGGATAAAAATTCATTGTGTTGCTGAAGTAATAGTTCATTGACGGCCGCCCTTCTCAGCTCCACAATATCCATTTCCTTCGGTGTCACTACTACCAGTATGGGCGGGGGCATCAGCACAATTTTCAGAACCAAGTATGGCCATTGAATAAAACATAGATGGGAAAACAAGCAACACCATTATTCTCCAGCTCCACAAGCAAAGGACACGTATACCATGCAATAGCATTTAACAGTCAACGCGGCCATCCAGCATGGGTTGCATCTAGACAAGCTTCATTCAGCATCAATCTCCCCGAGATGTATCTGATATATGTGAAATGGCGAATGAACATTCCTTTTGCGCCCATTGTGGTGTCGACTTTTGATGCATGGATCAAAACGCCATTTAGATTATTAAATTTATCCTTCCAAGAAAAAAAATCAATTGTTCGCTTCGACGAGTTTTTGTGAGTTAAAAAGGCAGCACAAGAAACATACGCATGTAGTTTTCGCAGTGTAAACTACCACAAGTTCAGTGTGATCATGACCAAATGCAAGAACCAAAACATACCAGGGTCCAGCAATGTAGAATAGAAACTGTTACTTTAAGACAAGATAATGTTCAGAGATGTACATGTAATCCTATATGGAAGAAGATGCTTTTTTCTACAATCATGCTCCAATAGCAGAAATTCCAGAAAAAAAAACTCAGTAGCCAGAAAGGAAAACTTTTATCTGTTGATGGATGATTAGTACTGATTAATTCAGTCATAACCAGCTTAGCAATGTAAATGCTTTTCTTTTTTTAGGTTCCTAGAGGAATCCTACTATAGATCCCATTTTTTCTTGCAAAGTGATGAACATAAGAAAAAATAGACTCACTAAATGGAGTTAGGTTGGTATGGCAAAAAAAAGTTTGGAGGACTAGGTATTCAAAATCTAGGTATCCAAAACACATGCCTCCAAAATAAATGGTTATTAAATTACTTAACGAGGAGGGTGTTTGGCAAACTCTACTAAGAAAGAAATATGTCAAATAAAACCATAAGTCAAGTTGAGAAACAGTCTGGAGCTTTGCAGTTTTGGTCAGGACTTATGAAGGTCAAGGATCATTTCTTAGTGGGAGGCTCCTTCTTGATCCAGAATGGTACACGAAGTAGATTTTGGGAAGATATTTGGATTGGAATTCAACCCGTTGGAACTTTGTACCCTTCACTATATAATATATTAAGGAAAATGACTGATTGTGGATCAGGTGCTAAGTATGAGGCCACCAAATTTTGCTTTCAGGAGAGCTTTGATAGGTGACAATTTAAATAAATGGTATGAATTAGTGTCACGGGTAGCATTTGTTAACCTTAATGAAGGCAAGGACACTTTTAGATGGGGCTTCAACAAAAACA
>BCLH01001001.1:0-17746 GCA_001602315.1 Zoysia pacifica | reverse complement strand
TGTTAGTACCTCGCATATATTTGGATTTTGGCTTCATGGTGTAACACCTAATTAAGATATAAAAACCAAATTTATTAGGTTCTGCAGCCTTATGTTGGGCAATTATGTTAAATAAAAATGATGTGGTGTTCAAAACTTCTAAGTCACAACTTTTTTTTTGCAACCTATTGAATTCGATAGTGGTCTTCGTTACATGAGGAAGAAGAAAGAAAATTCTAAAAGATGGATGCAGATTATGGGAGTTTGTAATTATAGAAGTATTTGCCAAGTTTCGATGGAGTTTTAGGAATAGAATTGAAGTTTCATCTTGCTTCTGTTTCTTCAATTTGCGTCTATTGCCGCAATTTTGTCTTTTTATTCAGTTTGAGTGGAGTCTAAAAGCTTTTTATTTAAATAAATGGATTTATACATCCCCTGTCGGATGCGGTGGTCGGAACCTTTTTTCCCTTCTCTAAAAAAAAAACAGAGAGTGAAACCAAATACTTTCAGGACAAAGTTCCATCATTTGATTGATTACCGATCTGATTAGGGTCATACGGATGGCTAGCTATGTTTTAATGAGTTTCTCAGAAAATAATGGACGGTGTGAATTCCATTTTCACTGCTGGCCGGAACTAATGGCCTGGGATTGCTGCTGTCACACGATCAGAGCCGCTGGCACAATTGATTATAACTTTCCTTTTTGTTAACTTAAAAATGGCATCCAGCTTCTGGCTCATGTGTTCTGTTTCAATCTAAAAGCAAATTTTGATCGTAATTATTAATAGTGGCAGACCAAATCATTTTCTAGACCCTAGTACAGATTAGCTCATCTATGATGAAACAACATCATCACCAAAAATCGTCTATGACAAATTGAAAAGTTGTCTAGAGGGGGTGAATAGACAAGCTAAAATAATTACTAAAAAATCAAACTCAACGAACAGTCAGACCATCGGACTGTCCGGTAATGTGCCGGACACTCCGGTGACCGGAGTGTCCGATACTTTGCCGGATACTCCAGTCAGACAGAAATCTAGACGAAATTAGAATCTAAACAAGTTCTAGCAAAATCTACTTAATCAAAAAACTATAATATGATATATCAAGTGGATCTAAGCAGTTAAACAAGCTAGAAACTAGTGAATAAGTAGATCGAAGCAAATCTATGCAAATGAACAGTAAGAACAATATGAACTTGCAAGAGTGAAATAAACATAAGGAGACACGAGATTTTTCGCCGAAGTTCGAGTCCACGAAGGAACTCTACGTCTCCGTTGAGAGGTTCACAAAGAACTGGATCTCACTCGATCCTTTCTCTCACTCAACCAACCACAAAGGTGAGATTGAGTTCTTCACTAGCAAGTCCTTTTCAAAAAGGTGAACAAACTTCTCAGAGCATCACCACATAAGTTGAGCGCTGTCGAGCACGCCTGGCCGTCTAAGAGCGAAAGCTCTAAGAGTAACTTACTCAAACCAAAACTCGATGGTGCCGCAAATGCTCAATGGAAATGGAAGCACTTCTCTCACAATCCCTAACTCAAATCTTACAAGCTTAGGCCTTGAAAGAGAGTCGAAAAGTGTTTTTGGAGCTAAGAGTATGTTGTTCAAGTGTGAGTCGCCTGCCCTCTTAAATAGGGCTGAGGGGTTATAAATACCTGGGCTCCAAAAAATAGTTGTTACACTGAAAACTGACTGACCGGACACTTTGGCACTTATCGGACACTCCAGCCACCGGAGTCTCCAGCAACTTGCCGAACGCTCCAGTGAGCCCTCTCGTGTTTGTAAAGCCTGAGCCACCAGAGTCTCCAGCACTGTGCTGGACACTTTGGTGAGCCTTCTCGGGTTAAGGCTACTGCCTTACCGAAGACTTCGGCAATGTGCAGAATACTCCAGGGTCTCGGGTTTAGAGTTGGTTTGAGCATTTTGGCACCTTTGAGACCTCAATTTGAATCCCCCTTGATAGTACGGCACACCTAGACTCAAAAAATAATAAAAACTAGGGTTCTTCCATGAGAAAAGGCTCTGTGACTTGATCAAAAAAATTGGGGGACTTCTTTTTCCTTTAATATTATTTTCTCTTTTTTGAATGTTTCGCGCTGTCAATACACTTAAACAAAAATCATTAGTTCTTTGAATAGTTCATCATCATCCACCAAAACCCACTAGAAGGCCTAGATGCACTTTCAGTCTCCCTTTTTTTTATCGATGACAACCCATTCAAAGCTTCAAAAAGAGATATAATCAACAGTTTTGGATGCTTGTGGTATAGGTATCTCCCCCTAAATATATGCATGGACTTGAATTCCTTGTTTTGGCATTAAAATTTCAAAATGCATATATTTGAAGAAAAAATGTAAGAGCTCCCCCTATATCAAGCATCCGTGGGGTGCAACAAGTTAGTGGACATAATAAGTGTAATGCATTTGACAAAAATATCCACACAACAAGTATAAGAAGATCTAAAAGAATATTTCATCATTACACCACCACATAACATAAGCAACACATCATAGATAGCAATAATAATAACCAAATCTCACAAATAGAGTTATTACAAGCCACCCTCTTGCTCATGCTCTTGGACCAAGCGTTGAGCATAGGCAAGAGGATCCTAAGGATTGTCAAAGACGGGAGGTGGAGAGAAATCAAGATACTCGCGGAGTGGAGAAAGGATGATATTAAGATGAGAGGCAATTTGGTCTTGCCTTGCCCTTAGAGATGCAAATTGCTCACGAGTCTCGCGGCGATGCTCTCTAATCTCGGTAGCACTGTGAGTACAAACGCTAAAGACTACTTTGAGAGCCCGTGCTATGAAGGATGGAGAAGAAGGCTTACGGTTCTTCTTCTTGGAAGCACCGTGAGAAGGATCAAGAGTGGAAGGCTCATGAGAAGAAGGATCACCTCGAGACGAAGAGGGAGCTGCAACATGAGAAGATGATCCAGTAGATGTGCCAGTGGCCCGAATGTGATATGGATTATGCTTAACCTCACAAAGAAGGCGGCCATTGAGCAGTGAGTTGATCATGGGCATGATGTAAGGAGCATAGCTGCAACTTCGGGTCGGTGTAGTAGAGGTGATAATGACCTCTTGGAAGATGAAATCAAAAACACGAAATCCCGCTCCAGTGGCGTCATTGTCTTGTGTCCAATGGAGCAAGTTCTTTGATATCTGCATAACACTCGAGGCATCTCTAGAGTGAGGACACAAGGTGACATAGAAAAGAGAGTTGGGATACTTGAAATAGGGTGTCATCCCATGCACTTACCAAGACTGACAGGTCCATGCCTTTCATCATAGAGAAAGGATATCTCCCCATAAAGAAGAACCCGCTCAAAATGAATCTTGTACTTTCCCAAGTCCTCCGCATCAAAGCCAGGATAAGTAGCAAACTGTGAGTAGGAGACTTGATAGCGGTTCCCCTCTACAGCCCAATGGAGAATAGGCTCATCTCTATCCCTGTCAATCTAGAGGGTAGTGTAGAGCTGGACTATTATCTCATCACACCAATCTTGCTTGAGCCCCATAATGTCCTTGCAACCTTTTCGCTCACAAGCTTCAATAATATTATCAAAAATAGGATTCTGGGCTGCACTCATGTAACTCCAATCAATCCACTTCATTGGAGTTGTCCTGTCCCTCTTGTCCATAATGACTGACTTGTACCAATTCATATGAAAGAGGTTGTGAAATTTGTAGTCAGCACAGCCAGACGGTCTCTCCAAGGTATAAGGATCCGAGTACCTCTTGGCAATGAATTCATAAGACCCCTTGGCGTAGTTGATAGGCTTCTTTGGATACTCAAAGGGCTCCCTGTTTCCAAACACTGGATCTCTAACTGCATATTGCACTTTGCTACTCAAGGGGCGGGGAGCCAACTGATCCTGGAAAGCACTGCCCTGTCCACTAGCAACTCCCTTCCCCTTGCCATGACCATCTCCGGTACTCCTCCTTGAAGGGAGAAACATCTTTGATAACCGGACCTTGCTCTCTCCTAGGCTGCTTCTTGGAACCCGCAACCTTCTGTTTGTGCTTGGGGCGCTCCTCCTCATGCTCGCCCTCAATCTCCGAGTCATTTTGAGGTTGAGCTCTCCTTTCACAACCCATCTATCAATAAGGGAGTAGAAGAACCACTAAGAACAATGACAAGATTGATTGAAAGGAGATGAAGCAATTGCGCAAAGACACTGATGTACCGAAGTCTCCGGTAAAATACCGGACCTCCGGCAAGTTGCCAGAAGCTCCGGTTCCTCGTGTTCTTGGCAAGAATCGATGAGATCTCTCTAACCATCCGGGGCATTGCAACCAAACTTTCGGCATCACAAGGATACATCAAAAGAAGATGATTCACCGAAGGAAATCTTCTAGAATGGCCTACAGAGAGAGATCGGAAAATTTGGGATTTTGAATGAAATACCTCGTTCTAGCTTTGATCTGAAGGAAAAATCGATGGGGAACCCAAGAGAAAACCTCAAGGAGCCTTGGACTCGAATCCCTTGCGAAAACTCGGCCCGATCCGACGGATTTGTGGAGGTGGCGATTTTGGGGTGAGAGAGAGGCTTCGGTGGCTGGAGGAACAAATGGAGTATGAGCCATTGATGGTGGGGCCTGCAAGGTTTAAATACTTCCAGGCAACCGGACACTTCGGCAAAGTGTCGGAGTCTTTGGTAGGCCTTCTCTGTTTCGGCCACCAGAACCACTGGACATATAAGAACTTTGTCATATAGTCCGATAGAGACTCACTGGACAAACAAGGATTTTCAAAGAGATCTTAGAAATTTTTGCAAGGATAGCTTTTATATATATATTAGATGGACATATAAGAACTTTGTCATATAGTGATCAGCAATAATCAACAATCAAAGCAATGATCACTTTACAACAAAGTTGGTCCAAAGACCAAGAACGATAAAATACTTTGAAAATCACAACATTTTCATAAGATCTTTTGTTTCACAAACAAATAGAAAACAACAATCAGATGTGCATAACTTCAAGCCACATTTCGAGAATCAATGATATTAAGCTCACTCCTAAGCTCACAAAAGCGTTTCTCATCTAGAGGCTTGGTGAAAATATCGGCCAATTGGTCTTTGATAGGTATATGGAATATCTCTATATTCCCCTTTAGTGAATGATGTCTCAAGAAATAGTGTTGGATGTCTATGTGCTTTGTGCAGTTATGATCACAAGGATTATTAGCAATTTTGATGGCACTCTCATTGTTACATAGGAGAGGGACTTTTTTCTCAAAGTAACAAAAGTCCTTTAGGGTTTGCCACATCCATAGCAATTGGGCACAATAGCTAGCCGTAGCTATGTACTCGGCTTCGGTGGTGGATAGGACAACGGAGTTTTGTTTTTTGAAGGTCTATGATACAAGGGATCTTCCCAAAAATTGGCATAATCCGCATCGGAATATTCAATGAGATTGAAAGTGGAAACCTTTGGATATCAAAGCCCTAAGTTTGGTGTGTGAACTAAATATCTTAAGATTCTCTTAACGGCCCTTAAATGGCACTCTTTTAGAGCAGCTTAAAATCTTACACACATACACACACTAAGCAAGATATCAGACCTAGAAGCACAAAGGTAAAGCAAGGGTCCAATCATGTAGTGATATACCTTTTTATCCACCGCTTTTCCACCGAAGTCAAGATCAAAATGGCCATTTGTCCCTTTGGGAATCTTGATTGGTTTAGCATCGGCTATCTTGAACCTTTTAAGATTGTCATGGGTGTACTTGGTTTGACATATGAATGTTCCTTCCTTGAGTTGTTTCACTTGAAAGCCGAGAAAGAACGTCAACTCTCCCATCATGGACATCTCAAATCTTTTCGTCATGACCTTACTAAACTCATCACAAAAAAGTTTTTTTAGTAGAACCAAATATTATGTCATAGACATATATTTGGCACACAAATAAATCATAGTCAACTCTTTGTGAAAAGGGTGGAATCGGCTTTTTCAATTGTAAAACTACTTTCAATGAGAAAATCCCCAAGGCATTCATACCATGCTCTAGGAGCTTGCTTAAGCCCATAGAGCGTCTTATGGAGTTTATAAACGTGGTTAGGATACTCATCATCTTCAAAGCCCGGTGGTTGCTTCACGTACACTTCTTCTTTGATTGGTCCGTTAAGGAATGCACTTTTCACATCTATTTGATATAGCTTGAAATCATGGTGAGTAGCATAGACAAGTAATATACGAATTGACTCAAGCCTAGCTACGGGGGTAAAGGTTTCATCAAAATCCAAACCTTCAACTTGTGAATAATCTTTTGTCACGAGCCTTGCCTTATTCTTTGTCACGACTCCATGCTCATCTTGTTTGTTGCGGAATACCCATTTAGTACCCACAACATTTTGACTTCGACGCTCTACCAAGGACCAGACTTCAGTCCTCTTGAAGTTGTTCAATTCTTCTTCCATGGCTATCATCAAATCCAGATCACGAAGTGCATCTTCTACCCTAAATGGTTTCAAGAAGGAAACAAAAGAGTAATGTTCATAAAAAGTAGCGACTCGTGATCTAGTGGTTACCCCTTTTTCAATATCACCAAGTATGTTGTCAACGGGGTGATCTCTTTGAACGCTTTGATAGACTCTTGGGTGTGGCACATGAGGTCATAGTTCATCTTCCTCTTCTTCATCATCTCTCCCTTGATCATCGCCCTCCTCTTCTTCTTGAACTTCATCTTGTGTTGGAGGTGACGCTACATTGGAGGATAGATCATCTTGGACGTCTTGTAGATCACGTGGACGCACATCACCAATTGACACTCTTCTCAATGCATCATATGGAGCTTCTTCATCATCTAAAACATCAAGATCAACTTGCTTTACTTGAGAGCCGTTAGTCTCATCAAACACCGCATCACATGTGACTTCAACTAAACCAAAGTTTTTGTTAAAGACACGATAGGCACGAGAGTTTGAGTCATAACCAAGCAAGAAACCTTCGTCCGCTTTTGGAGCAAACTTGGATGATTTATGTTTCTTGTTGAGAATATAACATTTGCTTCAAAAAACACAAAAGTAAGAGAAATTAGGTCTGTTATCGGTGAGAAGCTCGTAGGGGGTCTTCATTAAGATGAGATAAAGATAGAGTCGGTTGGTTGCATGATACGCCGTGTTTACCATTTTGGCCCAAAAGCGATCGGAGGTCTTGTATTCATCGAGCATGGTTCTTGCCATCTCTATGAGTGTGCGATTCTTCCTTTCGGCAACTCTATTTTGTTGAGGGGAGTAAGGTACCGAAAACTCATGCTTGATGCCTTCTTCATCAAGATAATCCTCCACTTGAGTGTTTTTGAATTCGCTTCCATTGTCACTTCTTATCTTTTTGACTCTCAAGCCGAACTCATTTTGAGCTCTTCTCAAAGACTTCTTGAGTTCTCTTTGAGTTTCACTCCTATCATGCAAAAAAAAACACCCAAGTGAAGCCGGAATAATCATCAACAATTACAAGACCATTTTAGTTACCGCCAATGCTTATGTAGGTAATTGGACCAAAGAGATCCATATGAAGCAATTCCAATGGCCTTGTTGTTGTCACGATGTTCTTGGCGGGATGTGGCGCTCCAACTTATTTTTCGGCTTGACATGCTTCAAAAAGCTCATCTTTCTCAAACACAACATTGGTTAGTCTTAGGATGTGACCAACTTTTAAGAGCTTATTAGGATTTCTCATTCCAACATGGGCTAGCCTTCAATGCCACAACCAACCCATGTTGGACTTTGCAATTAAACATGTGTCAAGTTGAGCTTTATCTATTGAAAAGTCAATGAGATAGAGCTTTCCCTTTTAACACACCTTTAAAGGCAATTGAGTTATCCCTCCTTTTAAAGATCGTCATACCCTCATTAGTGAACAAACAATTATAGCCCATCTCACAAAGTTGTGAAACGGACAACAAATTGTAGTCCAAAGAATCAACAAGCAAAACATTAGAAATAGAATGCTCAGTTGTGATAGCAATTTTATCATAACAACGCACTCTTCCTTGACCGTTGTCACCAAATGGGATGTTCTCCATTGAATCCTCATTTTTTTGGTAGGAGGTGAACATCTTTTTCTCTCCGGTCATATGATTGGTGCATCCACTATCTAGCACACAACTTGATCCACCGGAGGAGTACACCTACAAAACAAGTTAAGCCTTGTTTTTAGGTATCCAAATTTGTTTGGGTCCTTTCACATTAACTACAAGAGTCTTGGCACCCACGCACAAGCTTTTGAGTTCTTGTTGCATGGCCCAACATACTTAGAAAAAATTCTACCATATTTGTTTTTCATGAGAACATATGATGCATTAAAGGTTTGAAATAGCATGTACATATTATGAGAAGCATTAGTATGATTATCATGAGACTTGGAAAGATCATTAGTGACTTTGCTCTTGATTTGCTTCTTTTGGTAGGCTCCCTATTTTGTGAATTTTGAGAACTCTTAGCCATTCTTAAATTCACTTGCATTTTGCTTTCCACCATGAATATAGCCAATACCATCCTTCACATGAGGGCGTCTTGTGTTCAAATATGCACTTCTTGCATATTCAACCTTCTTATCGTCAAGTTCTTGCTTCTTTTGGTGAACTTGCCCTTTCAAGGTCACTTGATCTTTCAAGTCATGAATCAATTTGACATTAGTAGCACAAGCTTCAAGATCAATATTTTTACATCTAGCACAATGTTTACTTATAGAAGCTTTAGTTGAGCTAGAGGTATCTTTAGGTTTGGAGTTAGACCGAAGAGTATCAAATTGTACTTCAAGGTCTTTATGAGCCTTTTTCAAGGCGTCATAGTCTCCTAGAAGCGCACCACTTAAACTCTCAAGACTCATACAAGTCTCCTTGCATGAAGCAAGTTGTTGGTCTAACTCTTTATTTTTCTTTTTTTCTAAAGTTAGGATATTCTCAAGCATAAGGTTTCTCTTCTTTTCAAGAATGAGCAAGTCTTCTTGACTCTCAAGAATCTCATCCCTCTCAACTATTTGATCCATGAGCATTTTGATTTTAGTTATAGCACTTTTACTTGATCCTTTTAGCAAAGACTCGTCTTCACTATCATTTTCTATTTCCTCATCACTACTAACGTATTTATGAGAAAGTTAGATTTGGATTTTACCTTTCGCTTGCCCTCCTTTGCCATTAAGCATGTGTGAGTAGTGCTCTTGCTCTTATTGAGGTTGGTGAAGAGAGATTTGCTTAATGAAGATTCTTTGATGGCAAATGTAGCAACGTCTTCATCATTTGAATTGGAACTCTCCTCATTTGAGTTCCATTCCATTCCTAGATGGGCTTCACCAGTGTACTTCTTTTTTGAAATTTTTTTGTACTTGTTGAAGTTCTTCTCCTTCTTCTTCTTGCCATCATCTTCTTTCTTCTCATGTGGGCAATTAGCAATGAAATGCCCATATTTCCCACAATTGTAGCAAACTCTTTTCCCTCTTGACTTTGGCTTATCTTTCCTCTTGTCATCACGGTAACTTCGCTCCTTTCTCATGAACTTCTTGAATCTCTTGACAAAGAGAGCCATGTCTTCATCATCAAGGTCGAAGCTTTCTTCTTCATCCCTTGAGCTCTCTTCAACTATCTTCTTGCCTTTGCTCTTCTTGCTCGCTTTGAGTGCTGTGTCTTGATTCTTTGAGCTTGAGGTACCCTTTGACAATTTTTTTACATATTGGGCTTTCTTCTCCATCATCTCATGGTTGATAATCTTTCCAAGCACTTCATCGGGAGTCATCTTTTTGTAGTTAGGGCTCTCACAAATTAGTGTACACAAGATTGTGTTCCTAACCGCGTAAGCTCTAATCATCTTCTTGACAACCTCATGATCATTCCAATTTTTGCTTCCATAGGCTCTAATCTTGTTGACGAGAATCTTGAGCCGGTTGTACATGTCTTGAGGGGATTCATTGTCTTCCATCACAAATCTACCCAATTCTCTCTCAATCATCTCAATCTTTATTGTCTTGATGCCTTCATGAGCAACTCGAAGTGTGTTCCAAATCTCCTTTGTCGAGTTCAACCCATCAACCTTGTTGAACTCCTCTTGATTAAGCGATGAGAAAAGAATCGTCACCGCTTGAGCATTTCGGTGGAGATCTTGTTCTTGTTCCGGAGTGAGTTCTTCATCATCATCACTATCCAGATAATCGACACATATATAAACAATATCACATATGCTCGGGTGGAGCGAAAATAGGTGATACTTCATGATGTGCCTCCACTTGATATAGTTCACCCGATCAAATTGAAGTGGTCTACTAATGGGTAACGACAAGAAGTTTGTATTAGAATTTTGACTAGAATAATTGAAAGGGGTCTTGGAATAGTTCTTTTTAACCCCTTTCTTCTTTTTCTTCTTGTCTTCTTTGGCCATTCTCTTGAGGAGTGAGAAGGATTCGACGTCATTCTCACTCGAAGAAGAATGTTCAACTTCACTTGATTCTTCGCTCGCTTGACTAGATTTTCTTAGACCCTTCATCATCTCTCCAAGCGGTTAAGCTTGATTCGAAGAGTTTGGCTCTGATACCAATTGAAAGTTGCCTAGAGGAGGTGAATAGGCAACATAAATAATTCTTAAAAAATCAAACTCAATAAACAGTCAGACCACCAGACTGTTTAGTAATGTGCCGGACACTCCGGTCACTGGAATGTCGGGTACTTTGCCGGATACTCCAATCAGGCAGAAATCTGGACGAGATTTGAATCTAAGCAAGTTCTAGCAAAATCTACTTGAATCAAAGACTAGAATACGATGTAGTAAGTAGATCTAAGCAGTTAAACAAACTAGAAACTAGTGAACAAGTAGATCGAAGCAAATCTATGCAAATAAACAATAAAAACAATATGAACATGCAAGAGTGAAATAAGCACAAGGAGACACAAGATTTTTCATCGAAGTTCGAGTCCACGAAGTACCTCTACGTCTTCGTTGAAAGGTTCGTGAAGAACCGAATCTCACTCGATCCTTTCTCTCACTCAACCAACCATAAAGGTGATATCGAGTTCTTCACTAGCAAGTCCCTTCCGGGAAGGTGAATAAACTTCCCGGGGCGTCACCACACCAGTTGAGAGCTTTCGGGCACGTCTAACCGTCTAGGTGCAAAAGCTTTAAGAGTAACAAACTCAAACCGAAGCTCGACGGTGCCGCAAATGCTCAATGGGAGTGGAAGCACTTCTCTCACAATCCCTAACTCAAATCTTGCAAGCTTAGACCTTGTAAAGGAGTGAAAGAGTATTTTTGAAGCTCAAGAGTGTGTTGTTCAAGTGTGAGTCGCCTGCCCTCTTAAATGGAGCTGTGGGAGTATAAATACACAGGCTCCAAAAAGTACCGTTACACTAAAAACTGACTGACCAGACACTCCGGCACTTTGTCAGACACTTCAGCCACCAGAGTCTCCAGCAACTTGCCCGACACTCCGGTGAGCCCTCTCAAGTTTGCAAAGCCTGAGCCACCAGAGTCCTGCACTGTGCCGGACACTCCGGTGAGCCTTCTCGGGTTAAGGCTACTGCCTTACCGGAGACTCCGGCAATGTGCCGGATACTCCGATAAGGGGTCTCAAGTTAGGAGTTGGTTTGAGCATTTTGGCACATTTGAGACCTCAATTTGAAGCCCTCTTGATAGTACGGCATACCTAGACTCAAGAAATGATAAAAGCTAGGGTTCTTCTATGAAAAAAGGCTCCGTGACTTGATCCAAAGAAATCAGGGGGTCTTCTTTTTACTTTAATATTCTTTTCTCCTTTTTTAATCTTTCGCGTTGTCAATACACTTAACAAATATCATTAGTTCTTTGAATGGTTCGTCATCATCTATCAAAACCCACTAGGTGGCCTAGATGCACTTTCACAAATTAGTGATGACATTTCTATTGGCCCCTTCCCACGAGTCTGACTCATGCGTTCCGCTTCCCATGAGATCACGAGTTCTCTTTCTATTAGACCATGCACTGACTCTAATTGGGCCATATGATAGCTTGCCGTTGTACCACATGTTTATTTTGTATTGGACCCCAGGTCAGCCGGTACAACACATGTTCATTTCTTCTTAGGCCATGTGTCAACATGTCGTCTTACTACGTGTATGTCTCCCATCGGGTCACATGTCAACTTCTAGTTGTGCCACATATCTGTCTCCTATTGGTCAACATGTCTGTTTATTTTTGGGCCACATGTCACCTTCCTGTTGTACCTCGTGACTATTCTCAATTGGACAGCTTGTCAGTTTCTCATTGGACTAGACATATATATTTTATTACATGTCAACTTCTTATTGGACCACCTTCGTGGCAATTTGATTGGTCACATAATATTTTTATCATTTGTCAGGTTTCATGTCGCCACATTCATCACTGATTTCACACAGGCACATTCATAATAGATTTCATCTAGCCACATTCATCACAGAACAACTAGCATAACACACCTGATCAAAGATCACAAAATGAGCTCATTTCCTTATTCACTTGACCATTCAGTTCACATGCACCATCTTCAACATGCAACCACAGTACTTGATAGAGTACATAAAAATAAGTTCATCGGACACATACAGGTAGAAGTAAGACCAACAAAGTGCACAAGCTCAGATTGTAGGTAGAGACTATTCAGAATGCTAGGATATATTATTGATTTCTTGATGTGTCCTGAATTCCTCAAAGTCCTTTTGGGTCTTCACCATGGCTTCCTCTGCACATTCTGTTTGGTCTTTCAACTGAATAAATTATTCATAGAGAGCAGTGAAATCTTGTCATTTAGCTTAAGTTCTTCATGAATCACCCATTCAATCGATGTCCTCTGAATATCTTGAGTTGTTAGTCTGTATAACATCATTTTTAGGAAAGTACTATTTGAGTTGTCCTGCAAGAAATTTGTAGACAATGTCTGCACTGGGCATGGGCTTCTCACCCTCAGCAGCAATGTCTGCTCTCATAGCTTCTATAGCCACCTGCAACTACAGGGACTGAATATTATTAGCAGGGGATAAAATTACATAGTACGCCGAGTACTAGCAGCTAAAGTTGGGGTGATGAATTGTTTGCAGTAGCAATCACAATAAAACAGTTCAACATAAGGAAGAAATATTTTAGTGTTTTACTAATGGCAAGCAAGTGAACTGATTTTGAAAAAGCAATGACAGATGAACCTTCGGCAACATGACATGAGCTTTTGACAAGAACAATAACACTATATAATGAAATAATATCAATTAAAGAAGCTGATTTGTAGTAGGGACCAACAACAGCCTCTTTTGCAAAGCCAGTCATACCCTCCTTCTACTGGAATGGGTACCCTTGAAGGCATCCACTTTTTAGTATTTTCTGCTCCTTATATTGAAAACAAATTACAAAAAGTTATTCATCTGAGACAGAGTAGAAGATAATCAGCACTTAAGTAAGGGTGCCTCTAAAACAACATAACAGTGAGATCTCGTAGCCTGATGGTACTTGACCTTAGCATAGTTTCATTAATTATGTTTAGAGAATGTCTAAAATTAATGCAATCATAAGGAGAAATTAAAAGAATTTGTGATAAGATAGAATATACACTTGGCTCATAAGGTAGGTAGCTCCATCGGATTCACATGTCCACAGAAACAGGATGGCCCAAAGCGACATGTAACCTGTGAGATCCACCTGTCCACACACTACACCATGGTACACTATCGCAAATTACGATTGGTCACTAAAAGCGCTTTTAGCGACTTACCATTAGTCGGCAAAAGGATTTACCAATATATAATATTGGTCGGTATAAGTGGCGTCGATAAAAGCTTTATACACGGACATCTTTTTACCGACCAATCATTGGTCGGTAAAACCAAACACCCGACCCATGGTGCATTGCTACTAATGGAATTACCGACCCACAGTCCGTCACTATCGATTCACATAATCAGAAAATAGACTCCATTATTAATACTAATCTCTCCTAATATAATCGCTCCTTTGACGCTTCGCCCCATCTCGCTCTTGATCCTATTTTCACGACACATCTTTGTCCGTCACCACCACGCTCCGTCTGCCCGGCCACCGCCCCGCCCATGCCCACGCCCCTGCCGCCGCCCCGCCCACGCCCACGCCCTAGCCACCGTCATCCGGCTCCTGACCGCTGCTGCCGCGTCTGCGTCTGCCCTGGCCACCACCCCACCGCTCCTGATGAGGACATCAACACCATCGATACATCCTCCTCCCCTACACCTATAGGAACGGAGAAAACCAACCAGGAGATGGAGTCACGCAGACTAAATTCGGATCGCAGGACAGTACCAACTTTTAATGCCTGCCACGGCTTCATACGGGCTCCGTTTTTGGCGTTCATGTATCTTTCTGGAAAGCTTATCAAGTCTATTTTTCAACAGATCTGACCCCACCTTTATACGACATCAAAGTTAGAGCCAATCAATATTTTGTTACAGAAGGTGCTGCGTCACTCCAATTTGAGTCGTTGGCCCGTGTACTGAGTTGAGCCCATTAGAGGCGCGTCCTAGGGTTTGAGGACGACTCAGCACCCCTGGACGTCCTCCACCCTATTTAAATGCCTCAGCCGCCACCATGGGTTATCCTAAGGTGTTTTTTAATACGCTGCTCACTGCTGTCATACTAGCTGTTATTGCGCGTGGGCTTCCCAAAGTGTGTTCCGTGTTGTGCAATCCTGCCACCCATATCTTCAACGGTGCTTTTCAGAAGGTACAACTTACTCTACATGTTCATGTCTATGAATGTGCTATTCATGTTCACTTTTGCTTGCTCTTTCACAAACTTTGTTATTAAAAGAACTTTCATCGGTGTTATCTTTGACTGCACTGAAGTTTAACTAAAGAAATTTGCAGTTCATTGAATGGATTAAAATCAGTTTATGTGTGACCGCAAGAACATAAAGAGGGGCATCAGTTGTGAAAATATGGGCTCAAGCGAAGTGTGCCTCTCTGCTTATCTCTCTTTCTCCCCCTCCTGTGTACAGATGCCATTAATTTCTGTTTACGGCACGGCATTGGTGAAGATTTCTGCACTGAAGACGTCAAGAGTAAGCTAATAGAAGGAATTTTAGTAAATTGTAATCAGCTTAGGGGAATATGGGGGCGAACATGCATTGGAAATTTGGTTTGCATCATATACTCTCAATGGCGGTCGATGTTTCAGAGGTCTCGTTTGGTGTTTTTAGGCCTCCAACTGATTTGATAATTGTAGCTCATCAGAGTCGGTTTGGTAGATTGTGATTTGATAAAAATTATTCTGCTTCATGTCAGGAGCTATGAGCTATGATACACTTTTAGTGAATTGCATCGCATTGCTCTGCCCGTAGCGTAGCACGGGCACTCGATCTAGTCCACAAATAATTATTCACTGACATACTTTGAAGAAACTAAGTTCATCAGCGATGCCTAAAGGTTCAATGACAACAAATGCCTCATCATTACTATTAACCAGTAGTCACAAAATGGCAATGGGGGTAGTGCATTCGATCTGTGATGAAAAGGCAAGTACTCTTTTAACATACATAAAGTAACTGAATGGCTCAAACATGGTTGTACAATAGCTAAACCATGCTTTCTAATTTAGCTTTGCTTTCTTTCAGCTTGCACATATCGAATCTACTCTAGTTAAGTAAGAAAAGAATTTGTGATGTGTGAGACACAAAAACAGTTTTGTATTGAAAAGAAACATGGTTTTTTCAGTTATCTAGAAGACGTGTACAGAAAAGTATTTGGACAGAGGTATGAGAGTAGTTTTATATACAAAACATGATTGTAAGGATCAAGTAACTCAGAAGAGAGGTTGAATCGGGCATTATACTAATTTTTCCAACTCTTTTATAGAAGCTAGCAACCTATCAAGCAACGCTTAGCAATAGTACTAAGCAAAATACTAACTAACTAGAATAATGAAAGGGATAACTAGATAGCAAGGATAAACTATGAAAGAACAACCTATCAAGCTAATAATCAAGGCACATGGGCATGATAGCCACCAAGAGGAATAAAAATAACAACCTATCACACTACTCGTAATAAGATAAGTGCGGTATGTAAGGAGGAGAGACAAGGAATGCTTAGGGTTTTTCTCGTGGTCTCGAAAGGATGGCGGTATTCACTAATTCTGATTGAACCACTCCCATTGAAGTACTGATCCCTCTCACCGTTCCCGGGACGGTGTTCCCGAGGGTACGCTTCACTCCCAGAGTGAAATCACCAGCGATCCCGGTTGTAGCGTATAATATCCACTTGTAAAAGTAAGCTTCCAAGGCTCGAACGCTCCCTTTTGGTGTTCCATTCAAACAGAAGACCGTAACCATGCACAAACTTGATGTCATCTTCCACAATTTTCTCGGAAGCTCGAACACCGATACCTAATTGATCTAAGCTGCTATAGACCAAGAGTAACAAATAAAAGACACTAACCTAAGTCTCAAAAGCTCTAGGAATGAATAGATGTTCTTTGCTACTCTTCTCAAGCACTAAAAATCTCTCGACATGCTTCCTTCTGATCTCCTTGATGACCCTTGGCTTCTCACAAATAATCTACTAACTCTTATTATGGCCCTTACCAATAGCTCCCCGAACGGTTTATATAGGCTGCAAGCCCCGAAATGACCGTTGGAAGCTATTGACAAAAAGCTTTCTACGTTTTGCAGTCACCAGACTGCTTGGTGACTCTAACCACCGAACTGTTCGGTGCCTGACCAGACTGTCCGGTGACTCATGTTTTCTCTTTAGATAGAAAAAACCCTCTCTGAAGTCCACTCTATGTGAAACCAAATTATTCGGTGCATACCTTCACCGGACTTTGGATACCCAGAGACACTTTCTCTGGACTTCATCTTCCTGGACATCAGACTATCTGGTCATTGACTTCATCGGACTGTCCGGTCATTGACTTCACCAAACTATCCAGTGACTCTTTTAATCTTGCTTCAGAAAATACCTTCTCTGGACTTCAGACTTCAACATTCATTGGACTGTCTGGTGATGATGTCAAACTGTCCGGTGACTCTTCTGGTCCTTCCAGTAAACTTCAACTTCTCTGGACTCTGAGCTGCCTCATTCACTGAACTATCCAATGATACTGTCGGACTTTTCGGTGACCTCTTGCTGCTGAAACTTGACATCTTCGAGATTTTCATGTTTTTGGCTGCAACTCTTTCCATCCTCAAGCAACCTCCTATCACTCAAGTGTCTCAAAGAACCTAGAGTATCCATACTCCCTAAGACTTGTAAGGCTAAGAGAAGTGACCCGACTCCTCTTTATAGTACCAGTTTTCCTATGGATTCAAGGCATATAATCTAAGCCACAAAAGCTCTCTCTTGTCCTTAACCTTGAACCAACTACATCCTTGAAATTTCCTAGAAGCGTTGATCATCTTTGAAGAAATCAACTCGTAGATATGTTGAAGAGTGATGCTGATCCTACACCCAACAAATTAGTTCATGGTTGTTATTTAATCACCAAAATCATTCATATCTTTGAGGTATACTTGCTCCAATGGTCATGAAGCTTACAATAATATAAATATTCATTTGTTAAATGTATAAGTGCTAAACATAATCTTCAAACTTTATAAACTATAATGAATATGGGTGATGTTATTGATTGTTGCTTTATGGAATCCGTAATGAATAAAAATCAAATAGCATACTCCTACCTAGTCATTTCCTTTGGTAGCAGTATCTTTAACTAAAAACAATGTTGTACATATGTATGTGCTGCATATGTAATGACAAGTTCTTTTACAATACTAAGTTCCACAATATAAGCA
>BCLH01001000.1:64904-109342 GCA_001602315.1 Zoysia pacifica | reverse complement strand
TCAACAGAGCTGCTCTTGAAATCTCAGCTGGAGTATACCCGAGGGAACTATCGGAAGGCTGTGAAGCTATTGTGCACATCAAATAATCGGATTGAACCAGTAATGCTAGCCATGTTTTACAACAACCTTGGATGTATACTCCACCAACAGAGATCAAACCACACCTCTGTATGGTGCTTTAGCAAAGCTCTGAAATATAGCTTATCTTTACATTCAGAGAAACCTCTGAAGCTGTCTGCAGCATTACCAAAAGACAAATTTTGCTTTATTTCATACAATTGTGGTATTCAACATTTGATATGTGGGAAACCTTTGTTAGCAGCTCGTTGTTTTCGTGAGGCCATGCTACTCTTCCACAAACAGCCCCTTTTCTGGCTACGTTTTTCGGAATGTAGCTTGTTAGCTCTAGAAAAAGGTCTCCTGTGCGCAAAGGGTGCTTCATCATGCAATGATGAGATTGAAGTCAATGTTGTGGGATCGGGAAAATGGCGGCAGTTAGTTATTAATCCAGTGAACTCAAGAAGTAATTCAGTTTCTGAAGGAGTGCCTTTGGATGAAAAAAGACACTTCATATCACTTGGAATTGCTCGACAGTGTCTACTCAATGGCCTGCTATTGCTGGATGCTTCTGATAAGGAAAATCAGGATCCTACATCTTCTGCGGAGGGTTTGAACCAAGGAGCTGCGCAAGGACATAAAAGCTCAGATCAGAAGAGCACTGCTAATATAGATTCGAAAACTCTGGGTCCAACACTAGCTAATGCAAATGGAGAACAGAAGGGAACAAGCTTGAATACTACCTTGCAGAGCTCACTTGCATTATATGATGACATATGTAGAAAAGAGAACCTCAAAGTTAGACAAGCTATCCTAGGGAACTTGGCATTTGTTGAATTGTGTCTCGAAAATCCATTGAAAGCTTTGTCTTATACGAAGTCGCTTCAGCAGCTTGCAGACTGTTCCAGGATGTATGTGTTTCTTAGCCATGTGTATGCAGCTGAAGCTCTGTGTTCTCTGAATAGACCAAAGGATGCTGCTGAACAGTTATCTGTTTATGTAAGAGATGGCAGTGACATCGAGTTGCCATACAATGTGGAGAACTGTGAAAAGGCTCCTGTTGAGAAAGATAGTGATGGTGAAGACTCGATTACTCCTGCCGTAACAAAACTGAACTTGGAAGAGTGTCAACACTGGGGGAGCGTCAATCCTGAGGATGCTCGGGGAGTTCTGTATATTGACCTTGGGATGACTGCTGCAATGCAGGGAGAACTTGAGCAGGCTAACTATATGGTGAACCGTGGTCTTGCCATGTTGCCTAAGAATCCCAGGGCACTGCTGGCATCAGTTTACATGGATCTTCTGCAGGGTAAGATACAAGAGGCTGTTGTTAAGTTGAGACATTGTAGAAGTGTGAGCTTTAGACCCGATTGTGTAACAGCCAGGAGCTGAATTTAGAGATGATCAGTTTTTGTAGTTTACAAATAGCATTGCATCTTTTTTGGACCGACCTTGACCCCACATGGATGATCATCAAAGCTGGTAATGTTCTGTATACTATACATAAGAAATGAACAGTAGATAACCCTCTTCCCCTCGTTTTGACTTCCCCGATTCAGGGTTGTAATGTGTTGGAATTACTCTATATGGTTTTAAAATATTGACTCATTTGACTTTTAATAAGATGAATAATTAAAGTTGATGTTAATGTTAGAAGTCAACTATGTTAATATTTTAATATTTTATGACCGGATGGACTACAATAGGATTCGGCAGGAGTTTCAATTTGCCCTCTCTTTGGAGTGAAGAGAGGCAAACTTAAAAGAATAGTTTTCTATATTCGTTTAATTGCAGCTCAAGAACAGTTCCCCGCTAGGATTGATTCCATTAGAATTGATCCTGTTATGAAATAAGTTAATTATGTCAATCATTTAATACTTATTTATGAAAATTTTCAATATGATGGGAATAAAACCCGATTTATATCGTTATTTCCTTCTTGCATAACTTGGAATGAAAATAGACTACCTTATGTAACGAAACCGGGCTATGGAAGGTAAAAAAAAAAAGTATAAGTTAGATTTCATTCTCATCCTTGTGAAATTTTTCATGAACAAAAATTAATTAATTCAGATCCCATCTTGGTAAGTGTCCTAATTTAATAGTAATGAGCTGATGACCAGCGGACATGTCTATTCACCAACAGATTTGAATCTCTTATCCTCTATTTATATTATACACTTGTGAATGAATGAATGATTAGTCTCAACAATTTAGACCAATCATCCATGTGCTATTCATGTCCCACGCTTTTTAAGTGCAACTTTGGGTTGTTAAATGCAATGTCGATCCCTTTTTTTTGGGTGAATTCGGCACTACTAATTAGTTGTTCTTTATTCAACGGATTTAACGGAACACTAAAAGGTTGTAGACTAACAAGCTCCCGACCATGACTGTGATTTGACAAAGTACATTTTGTGTCATTATAAACATTCTTTGAAGCTTGACCGACACAATAGAAATTCTTATTTGACTCTAAAAAGTAATGGCTTTTCTTTTTAGTGCTTCAGATTTGAACTTTCCTATATGACTTGAAATTTTTTTTATTCCTTATGGGCCTTTCCGTAAGTTGTGCCCCCCAACAATGTTAAGTATAGAATAAAATGACCATTTTAACCATGGGTGCTGTATTTGTTTTATTTTGAGTATTATTTTTCTTTTTCGCATAGTCTAATTTTTTCTTAAAAACACAGAAGAGCCGCGCTTCATTATATTAAGAAGAAAATAGGGATAAGGCTCAGGTATAGCAAGATTACATCATATCATAACATAAAGGGAAAAAAAACTACAACGACAATCATTAAAACACAACTCTAAAATTAAACAGCAGGCTCGGTGATAGGACTAGAGGTGCCTGATCTTTCGATGAGATAATAATATTGATTTGATGGAGTCGACCCTCACAATTCGACTACAAACGAACTCGTGTGCATCTTAGCAATTGCAGAACCAACTCCGAATGGTATTGACCTCATCAGAACAGCAAGATCAACCTGATCACGAAGATCAATTCCTGCAAAAAAGTCAAATAACAAGCAAGAACAAGATAAATCAGCACTGAATTGCTAAATCAAATATGAGTTCAATCTGAAAACATAAAATGTAGGGTTCCGATGGCAAGAAGACAGACGATCTAGTCGACACGCGTGCTGCAAGTGAAGTAGCGACAGCAAAACCTTAATCTATTAAAACTCAAGTGGGACGATCTAGTCGACATGCGTGCTGCAAACGAAGTAGCGACAGCAAACCTTAATCTATTAAAACTTAAGTGTTCTCAATGGTGGCTGAGGCCTTAAACTAGGGTGGAGAATGAGCAGGGGTGCTGGATCATCCTCAAATCCTAGGATGCACTCCTAATAGGCTCAACTCCGTACACGGGCCAACAATCCAAGTTGAGGTGTGCAACACCTTTAACAAAATCTTTATTGGCACTAATTCCAATTTCGTCTGAAGGTTAGACTAGATCTGTTGGAAAGTAGACTTGATTAGCTTTATAGGAAGTACTTGGACGTCTAAAACAGAGCCCGTATAAAGTAGTGGCAGGCATTAGAAGTTGGTGCTGTCCTACAATCTGAATTCAGCTTGCGTGACTCTATCTCCTAGTTGGTTTCCTCCATGGTTCCTAAGCAACACAGGAGCACACGGATTTCCACAGTCTAAAAAAATTGAACATAAGCTTAAGAGCAAACTTACTTGATGATTAGGTTGATGTGTACGAGTGCGAGTCATGATAGGAGTTGAGGGGCCCAATCTTTCAGTGAGCTGATAACTATCGATTTGGTGGAGTCGACCCTCCCGATCTGACTACAAATGAACAGGTCATGTGCGCCTTAGCAATCGCAGAACCAACTCCGAATGGTTATTGACCTCGTCGGAACAGCAAGATCAACCTAATCACAAAGATCAATTTCTGCAAGCAATCGAAAAACAAGCAAGAATAAGATAGCAAACTGAAATCTCTTTAATGTGAGGTTCTCAAAAGCTGTTTAACAGGTAGTCGTTGGACACAACTAAAAATCAAAAAGTTTGCACAAGAGCTAAACTATAACAAAAAAAAACCCAAGTGTTCCTGGTGCCGACTGAGACCTTTAAATAGGATGGAGGACGACCAGAGGGTGCTGGGGTCGTCCTCAAACTCTAGGACACGCCTCTAATGGGTTCAACTTGATACACGGGCCAATGGCTCAAGTTGGGGTGACGCAGCACCTTCTGTATAAAAATGATGATTGGCACTAACTTTGACATGGTATAAAGATGAGGCTAGATCCATTGGAAAGTAGATTTCATGAGCTTTTCAAAATGTATTTAAACACCTAAATTGGATTCCATATGAAGTTGTGGCTTCTGTTGCAAGTTTATACTTTTCTGCAGTCTAAATCCACCGTGTGTGAATCTTTCCATTGATATCCTCATCAAAAGGTATGACGTCCATATCAAAGTCATAGAACCTGTAAGTGAAACATGTGTAGGTGTAGGGGAGGAGGACGTATCGATGCTGTTGATGTCCTCATCATCCTCCCCCACTAGAATTAGAGTCGTCCTCGACTCAAGTTTAGATTGCAAAACCATCACTCCTTCATGCCATCCTAAAATCATGAAAGGTGGAGGCCACGAGGTATGTATGTGATCTCGTCATCCTCCCCCACTTAATTTGGAGTCGTTCTCGACTCAAGTTCAGATTGAATACCAGCCACCCCACCATGCCCTCTCCAAATCGCAAAAGGTGGAGGCCATGGAGGTATTTTGATGCAGTCATACGGCACAACATGGACATATAAGATCTCATCGTTCTCACTTCTTTATAGCAAGTCGTCTTCGGCTTGATCCAATGGTTGCTATAGTTGTTTGTTGTCATATTGGGATGATAGATCACAAAAGTAGAGAACCTTTGCAAGGTGTTGTTAGTATTAGTCCATGTCTTGTTTTTTGATCCTGTTTTTGCATTTCAAAGGGATATTTTAGAGTAGTACTTATGAATGCTTTAGACACTAAAAAATCACCAAGATCATCATATTTACCAACTGCGTGAAAAACAAAGTTGCCAAAATATTCCAAGCTGTAATTCTGAGTAATTTCTTCTCCAAATAATTCTGGTTACAAGGAATATCAAATTCAATATAACCTAAAATAGTGAAAGAACATGTGAACTCCAACTTTTTGCCATTAATATTAGTGCAATGAAAAGGCCTATCCTCAACAAGTATCTTCTCAAAAGCAACATTTCTTCCATGCACTAGTTGTGTTTTTGGGATTAAAGAAATTTGTGCACACAACTTATTATAATTATAAGCGAAAGGTGATGTTTGTGTCAAATTGTAAGTCACTGGAGTCTCTACGGAGGATTGCAAAAATGTAGAGTGAGAAATGGGCAATTGCAAATCAGCATGAGAGTTTTCAGATGCGGTGAGGGACTCACAATGTGTATCATGTTGCTTACTCTCCATTGTAGTAGGCGCCACACAAGCATCATTATTTATTATTTCAACGACTATCTCAACGTCCCCTTCAAACTTGTTGTGATGTTTCAGTAAGAGATACTGTATCACACAACTCTGCTTTATCAGATTCTCCTTGTGGCAAATGCACATCAGCAATACATTTCACAGATCGATGATCTTGATTATTCTTGCTTGTATCTTTAGATGATAAAAGTTGATTTTCAGCATTACAAGCAAGCAAAACAAGTGAGAGATTGAGTTGTAAGTTTGACTAATGAGCAAAATTTGAATTTTAGAATTGACACCTTGCATAAACCTACTCATTATATTTTTCTGACATTCATCTAGGTCGCCAAACATTACACAAACCATAAAGTCACGAAAGTATTCAGTTACTATTATATTATCTTGCCTCAAGTTGTCTAATTTGGTGAGCAAATGATCAGCATAATATGCACGAATAAAAATATCTCTAAAATGAAGTTTAAAGTCTTTCCAAGATTTTGGTGCCTATAAATATATTTCTATTCAAGCAAAGCACCTTGAGTCAAAGCACTAGTGGCAATGTAAATCTTTTCTTTCTTAGACGAGTCATGTTCATCAAATTCTTTATCTACTTTTACCTCTCAGTCAATGTATGTATGAGGGTTAAATTTCTCAGAAAAAGAAGGTATTGACGAACTGATGTCTTGCAAAATATCATTATTTATCTCATATTGAAGCAACAGCACATCTTGGTGGGGGTGTAAACCACCAGCTCCTTTCTTCTTGATTATGCCTATCATGGTTAGTAAACGGCAAAACAAATTGACAACGAGCTTGGTTGTGTCCAACTTGGTTTCTCTCAAGCTTGCTAATCTAAGTTCTTACATATTCTTACCAAACCAGCTGGGGTGATTTGCAACCAACGATGTTAACCTGCGATTGCCAGGGATACAAACTCTATTTTGCTGTAGAAATCTATGGAGCTAGGACAGTTGCAATTTGTAGTAAGGATTAGTACAATCGAATCAGCAACTGCAAAGTTGAGTAAGTGTTCAACAACGGTACAGTGCTGGTCCTAGGCTAAACCCTGCTAGAGACGCGAGCCTAGATACAAAGGTAGTCACACAAATGATATAAAAGGCTCAAGACAACAGCAACTACAACTCTAACCTCTTCTCGTTTTTTTGATTCTTTTGTTTTGTTTTTCTGCCACTTCTTTTTCTTTTCCTTTTTCTTTCTTTTCTCTTTTTCTCTCCCACTATTTTTCTGGAAGGAATGAAAACAAAGATAAAAAAATGCAGATAGCTGATAACAGATCTATTTTGTGATTGCGATGCGCTCGAGTGGAATTTTTTGGCAAGTATTGATCCGTTGGAAAGATAACACAGAGATTTGTACAGATTGTGCAAAAATGTTATAAACAAACAACGGATCATAGAGATGTGTTTGTTTTCTTTCGTATGAAAAACTGGTAACCAAATCTGTTATTTGCAACAAATTCAGATCTGGATTGATTTCTTCCTTCTATTATAGATATGAGCCACAGATGTGACAAGAACTCAAAGCTCTAATGGATTAAACGCTAAGACCAGCAACACAACACGATGATGCAACCACAAATTCAACAACACAAATTACCGAAAAGAATGATGCACAAGCTCAAAGGTCTAGGACAGCGGGAATGATTCAAGATTTTTTTGTATGGCTTTTATGTGGACAGCGAGAATATGAATAAAACTACAAAAACGAGGGGTAGATCTCACCGAGCAACCTGAGAAGCTAATACCACTTCATAAGACGGTGTCCGATCTTTCGGTGAGATGATAACTATCGATTTGGTGGAGTCGACCCTCATGATCCGACTACAAACGAACAGATCGTGTGCTCCTTAGCAATCACAGAATCAACTCTGAATGGTTATAGACCTCGCTGGAACACCAAGATCAACCTGATCACGAATATCAATTCCTACAAGCAATCGAAGAACAAGCAAGAACAAGATAAACCAGCACTGAATTTCTAGATCAAATAGATGTTCAATCTGAAAACACAAAAGACGGACGGTCTAGTCGACACTCGCACTGCAAGCGAAGTAGCGATGGCAAAACTTTAATCTATAAAAACTCAAGTGTTCTTGGTGGCGGATGAGGCCTTAAACTAGGGTGGAGAACGACCAGGGGGTGCTGGGGTCGTCCTCAAACACTAGGACGTGTCTCTAATGGGTTCAACTCGGTACACGGGCTAACAACCCAAGTTGGGGTGACGCAGCACCATCTTTAATAAAATATTGATTGGCACTGATTTTGATGTAGTCTGAAGGTGAGGCTTTATCCGTTGGAAAGTAGACTTGATAAGCTTTTCAGAAGTACTTGAACGTCCAAAATGAAACCCATATGAAGTAGCGGCGTTAGAAGTTGGTACTGTCCTGCAATCTGAATCTAGCCTGCGCGACTCGATCTTCTAGTTAGTTTTCTCCTTAGTTCCTAAGCAACATGAGTATACGGATTTCCAGTCTGAAGAAATTAAACATGAGCTTAAGAGCAAATTTACTTGATGATTAGGTCGACGTGCACTGGTGCGAGTCATAGGACCTATAATCGGAACATGTGTATCATGTTTCCACCCAAAATCAAGTTTGGTATGTATATGATGTTTTGCTGACCTTCAGAAGTCGGCGCGAAAATTGGCCTCACAGGTGCATTAAATGCACTGGTTCGGCGCCGATTATAAAACTTGTATTTTTTGCGTCAAACCTGTCCAATCCACTCTATTACACCCAAAAACCAAGTTCGGATATGTATATCTTGTTTTGGTTACCTGCAAAAATCGGTGCAAAAACGGGCCCCGCAGGTGCATCAAATGCATCGGTTCGGCGTCGATTATGAAACTTGTGTTTTACGCCAAACATGTCCACTCTACTCCATTACACCCAAAAACTAAGTGTGGATATGTATATCATGTTTTGGTCACCTACAAAAACTGACGCGAAAATCGGCCCCACAGGCGTATTAGATGCACCGGTTCGGCGCCGATTATAAAATTTGTGTTTTGGTGCCAAACATGTTCAATCCACACTATTACACCCAAAAATCCAGTTTGGGTATGTATATTATGTTTTGGTGACCTTCAAAAATTGACGCGAAAATCGGCCCCACCGGTGCTTTACGTGCACCGGTTCAGCGCCGATTATGAAACTTGTATTTTCGTGCTAAACATGCCCAATCCACTCCATTACACCCAAAAAACAATTTTGGGTATGTATATCATGTTTTGGTTACCTTCAAAAATCGACGCGAAAATCGGCCTCACAGATAAATTAAATGCACCGGTTCGAACGTCGATTATGAAACTTGTGTTTTTTGCGCCGAACGTATCCAATCCACTCCATTGCACCAAAAAACCAATTTTGGGTATGTATATCTTGTTTTGGTCATCTTCAAAACTCGGTGCGAAAACCGGCCCCACTGGTGCATCAAATGCACCGGTTCGGGTGTCGATTATAAAACTTGTGTTTTCGTGCCAAATATGTCCAATCCACTCCATTACACCCAAAAACAAAGTTTATGTATGAATATCATGTTTTGGTCACCTTCAAAAATCGGTGCAAAAACAGGCCTCACAGGTGCATTAAATGCACCAGTTCGACGCCGATAATGAAGAAACATGTGTTTTCGCGTCAAACGTGTCCAATCCACTTCATTACACCCAGAAACAAAGATTGGGTATCTATATTATTTTTTGGTCGCCTTCAAAAATCGACGCAAAAATGGGCCTCATAGGTGCAATAAATGCACCGGTTCGGCGTCGATTATGAAACTTGTGTTTTTCCACCAAACAAGTTCAGTCCACTCCATTACACCCAAAAACTATGTTTGGGTATGGATATTATGTTTTGGTCACCTTCAAAAACCGGTGCCAAAACTGGCCCACAGGTGCATTAAATGCACCGGTTCGGTGTCGATTATGAAACTTGTTTTTTCGCATCAAACACGCCCAACCCACTCCATTACACCCAAAAATCATATTTGGGTATGTATATCATGTTTTGGTCATCTTGAGAATCCGACACGAAAACCGGCCCCATAGGTGCCTCAAATGCACCGGTTCGGGCGTCGATTATAAAAATTGTGTTTTCGAGCCAAACATGTACAATCTACTCTACTACACCAAAAAACCAAGTTTGGGTATGTATGTCATGTTTTGGTCACCCTCAAAAATCAGTGCGACAATGGGCCCTACAAGTGCATTAAATGCACCGGTTCTGGCGCCGATTATGAAACTTGTGTTTTCGCGCCAAACATATCCAATCCACTCCATTCCACCCAAAAACCAAGTTTGGGTATGTACATCAGGTTTTGGTCACTTTCAAAATCCGGTGCCAAAACAGGCCCCACAGGTGCATTAAATGCACCGGTTCGACGCCGCTTATCAAACTTGTGTTTTCGTATCAAACATGTCCAACCCACTCCATTACACCCAAAAACCATATTTGGGTATCTATATCATGTTTTGGTCAAATTGAAAATCCGACGCGAAAACCGCCCCCATAGGTGCCCCAAATGCACCGGTTCAGGCGCCGATTATGAAACTTATTTTTTCGTGCCCAACATGTACAATCCACTCCACTCAACCCAAGAACCAGTTTTGGGTATGTATGACATGTCATGGTCACACTCAAAAATCGGCGCGAAAACGGACCCCATAGGTGCATTAAATGCACCTGTTCTGGCGTCGATTTTGAAACTTGTGTTTCTCCGCAAAACACGTCCATTCCACTCCATTACACCCAAAAACCAAGTTTAGGTATGTAAATTATGTTTTGGTCACCTTAAAAAATTGGTGCCAAAACCAGCCCACAGCTATATTAATCGCACCGGTTCTGCATCGATTATGAAACTTGTGTTTTCGCATCAAACACGTCCAACCCACTCCATTACACCTAAAAACCATATTTGGGTATGTATATCATGTTTTGGTCAGGTTCAGAATCCGACACAAAAACCGACCCCATTGTGCCTCAAATACATCGGTCGGGCGCCGATTAGGAAACTTGTGTTTTCAAGCCAAACATGTACAATCCACTCCATTACACCCAAAAACCAAGTTTGGATACATGTTCAATCCACTCCATTAAATGCACCGGTTCGGCGTCGATTATGAAACTTGTGTTTTTTGTGTCGTACCTGTCCAATCCACTCCATTACACCCATAAACTAATTTTGGGTATGTATATCATGTTTTGGTCACCTTAAAAACCGACGTGAAAACCGGCCCCATAGGAGCATTAAACGCACCGGTTCGACGCCGATTTTGAAACTTGTGTTTTTTTGCGCCAAACCTGTCCAATCCACTCCATTACACCCAAAAATCAAGTTTGGTATGTATGTCATGTTTTGCTCACCTTAAAAAAGCAACGCCAAAACGGACCCAAAAGGTGTATTAAATGCACCGGTACGGCGCCGATTATAAAACTTGTGTTTTTTTGTGCCAAAACTGTCCAATCCACTCCATTACACCCAAAAACCAAGGTTGGGTATGTACATCATGTTTTGGTCACCTTCAAAAATCGGTGTGAAAACCGGCCCCACAGGTGCATCAAATGCACCGGTTCGGGCGTCGATTATGAAACTTGTGTTTTCGTGCCAAACATGTCCAATCCACTCTATTGCACCCAAAAAAAAGTTTATGTATGAATATCATGTTTTGGTCGTCTTCAAAAATCGGCGCAAAAAGGGGCCTCACAGGTGCATTAAATGCACCGGTTTGGCGTCGATTATGAAACTTGTGTTTCTCCGCCAAACAAGTCCAGTCCACTCAATTACACCCAAAAACCAAGTTTGGGTATGGATATTATCTTTTGGTCACATTCAAAAACCGGTGCCAAAACCAGCCCACAGGTGCATTTAATGCGCCTGTTCGGCGCCGATTAAGAAACTTGTGTTTTCGCATCAAACACGTCCAACCCACTCTATTACAACCAAAAACCATATTTGGGTATGTATATCATGTTTTGGTCATCTTCAGAATCCGTCGCGAAAACCGGCCCCATAGGTGCCTTAAATGCACCGGTTTGGGCGCCGATTATGAAACTGGTGTTTTCAAGCAAAACATGTACAATTCACTCCATTACACGCAAATACATAGTTTGGGTATGTATATCATGTTTTGATCACCTTCAAAAATTAACGCGAAAACCGGCCCACCGGTGCATTAAATGCACCCGTTCGGCGTCGATTTTGAAACTTGTGTTTTTTACGTCGAACCTGTCCAATCCACTCCATTACACCCAAAAACAAATTTTAGGTATGTATATCTAGTTTTGGTAACGTTCAAAAATTGGTGCGAAAACCGGCCCCATAGGTGCCTCAAATGCACCGGTTCACGCGCTGATTATGAAACTTTTGTTTTCGCGCCCAACATGTACAATCCACTCTATTACACCCAAGAATGAATTTTGGGTATGTACGTCATGTTTGGGTCACACTCAAAAATTGGTGCGACAATGGGCCCTACAAGTGCATTAAATGCACCGGTTTTGGCGCCGATCCTGGAACTTGTGTTTCTTCGCCAAACACGTCTAGTCCACACCATTACACCAAAAAATCAAGTTTAGGTATGTATATTATGTTTTGGTCACCTTCAGAAACCGGTGCCAAAACCGGCCCACAGCTGCATTAAATGCACCGGTTCGGCGCCGATTATGAAACTTGTGTTTTCGCATCTAACACGTCCATCCCACTCCATTACACCAAAAAAACATATTTGGGTATCTATATCATGTTTTGGTCATCTTCAGAATCCGACGCGAAAACCAGCCCCATAGGTGTCTCAAATCACTGGTTCGGGCGCCGATTATGAAACTTGTGTTTTCAAGCCAAACATGAACAATCCACTCCATTACACCCAAAAACTAGGTTTGGATATGTATATCATGTTTTGATCACCTTAAAAAATTGACGCAAAAACCGGCCCCACCGGTCCATTAAATGCACCGGTTCGGCGCCGATTATGAAACTTGTGTTTTTTGCACGAACCTGTCCAATCCACTCCATTACACCCAAAAACCAATGTTGGGTATGTATATCTAGTTTTGGTCACCTTCAAAAATCGGCGCGAAAACCAGCCCCATAGGTGCCTCAAATGCATCGCTTCGCGCGTCGATTATGAAACTTTTGTTTTCGCGCCCAACATGTACAATTCACTCCATTACACCTAAGAACCAAGTTTGGGTATGTATGTCATGTTTGGGTCACACTGAAAAATCGTTGCGACAACCAGCCCCATAGGTGCTTTAAATGCACCGGTTCTGGCGCCGATTATGAAACTTGTGTTTTCGGGCCAAACATGTTCAATACACTCCATTACACCCAAAATCCATGTTTGGGTATGTATGTTATGTTTTGGTCACCTTCAAAAATCGGTGCGAAAACCAGCCCCACAGGTGCATGAAATACTAGGTTTGGGTATTTATATGAAACTTTTGTTTTTGCGCTAAACATGTCCAATCTACTCCATTACACCCAAAAACTAGGTTTGGGTATTTATATCATGTTTTTGTCACCTTCCAAAATCGGCGCGAAGATCGACCCCACAGGTGCATTAAATGCACCAGTTCGGCGCCGATTTTGAAACTTGTGTTTTTGCGTCAAACATGTCCAATCCACTCCATTACACCCAAAAACTAAGTTTGGATATGTATATCATATTTTGGTCACCCAAAAATCAAGTTTGCGTATGTATGCCATGTTTTGGTCACCTTTAAAAATCGGTGCGAAAACCTGCCCCACAGGTGCATTAAATACACCGGTTTTGGCGCCGAATATGAAACTTGTGTTTTCACGCCAAACATGTCCAATCCACTTCATTACACCCAAAAACCAAGTTTGGGTATGTATATCATGTTTTTGTCACCTTAAAAAATCAGCGCGAAAACCGGCCTCACAGGTGCATTAAACGTACCTCTTCGACGCTGATTACGAAACTTGTGTTTTTTGCACAAACCTCTCCAATCTACTCCATTACATCCAAAAACCAAGTTTGGGTATGTATGTCATGTTTTGGTCACCTTCAGAAATTGGTGCGAAAACCGGCCCCATAGGTGCATCAAATGCACCGGGTCGTGCGTCAATTATGAAACTTGTGTTTTTGCGCCAAACATGTCCAATCCACTCCATTGCACCCAAAAACCAAGCTTATGTACGTATATCATGTTTTGGTCACCTTAAAAAATGGCGCAAAAATGGGCCCCACAAAAGCATTAAATGCGCCGGTTTGGCGCCGATTATCAAACTTGTGTCTTCGCACCAAACATGTCTAATCCACTCCATAACCCCCAAAAACGAAGTTTGGGAATGTATATCATGGTTTGGTCACCTTCAAAAATCAGCACGAAAACCTGCCCCACAAGTGCGTTAAATGCACCCGTTCGGCGCTGATTACGAAACTTGTGTTTTTTGCGCCCAAATTGTCCAATCCACTCCATTACACCTAAAAACCAAGATTGGTATGTATATGACTTTTGGTCACGTTCAAAAATCGGTGCGAAAACGAGCCCCATAGGTGCATCAAATGCACCGGTTCAGCGCCATTATGAAACTTGTATTTTTGCGCCAAACAAGTCCAGTCCACTCCATTCCACCTAAAAACCAAGTTTGGGTATGTATATCATGTTTTCGTCACTTTTAAAAACCGGCGCGAAAACCAGCCTCACAGGTGCATTAAACGGATCGGTTCTGACGTCGATTATGAAACTTGTGTTTTCGCGCCAAACAAGTCCAATCCACTCTATTACACCCAAAAACCAAGATTAGGTATGTATATCATGTTTTGATTACCTTTAAAAATCGATGCGAAAACTGGCCCCATTGATGCATCAAATACACTGGTTCGGGCGCCGATCATGAAACTTGTGTTTTCACGCCAAACATGTCCAATCCACTCCATTGCACCCAAAAACCAAGTTTATGTATGAATCTCATGTTTTGGTCACCTTCAAAAATCGGCGCGAAATCCAGCCTCACAAGTGCATTAAATGCACTGGTTCGGCGCCGACTATGATACATGTGTTTTAGCGCCAAACATGTCTAGTCCACTCCATTACACCCAAAAAGAGTTTGGGTATGTATATCTTGTTTTGGTGACCTTCAAAACCGGTGCCAAAACCGGCCCCAAAGGTGCATTAAAGGCTTCGGTTCGGCGCCGATTATAAAACTTGTATTTTTGCACCAAACATATACAACCCACTCCATTACACCCAAAAATCATGTTTGGGTATGTATATCTTGTTTTGGTCACCTTAAAAAATTGACTCGAAAACCGGCCCCACCGGTGCATTTGATGCACCGGTGCGGCGCCGATTATTTAACTTGTGTTTCTTGTGCCGAACCTGTCTAATCCACTCCATTACGCCCAAAAACCAATTTTGGGTTTGCATATCATGTTTTGGTCACCTTCAAAAGTCGACGCGAAAACCGGCCCCACAGGTGCTATAAACGAACCGGTTCGGTGCCGATTATGAAACTTGTGTTTATTGCGCCAAACCTGTCCAATCCACTAAATTACACCGAAAAATCAAATTCGGGTATGCATGTCATATTTTGGTCACCTTCAAAAAACAATGCGAAAAACAGCCACACAGGCGCATTAAATGCAACGGTTCTGCTGCCGATAATGAAACCTGTGTTTTCGTGCCAAACATGTCCAATCCACTCCATTGCACCCAAAAACCAAGATTGGGTATGTATATAATGTTTTGGTCACCTTCAAAAATCGGCGCGAAGATGGACTCCGAACAGGTGCATTAAATGCATCGGTTCGGAGTGGAATATGAAACTTGTGTTTTTGCGCCAAACATGTCCAATCCACTCCATTACACCCAAAAACCAATTTTGGGTATGTATATCATATTTTGGTCACCTTCAAAAATCGGTGTGAAAATCGGCCCCACAGGTGCATTAAAGGTACGTGTTCGGTGCCGATTATGAAACTTGTGTTTTTTTTGCTAAACCTGTCCAATCCACTCCATTACACCCCAACGTCAAGTTTGGGTATGTTTGTCATGTTTTGGTCACCTTCAAAAATTGGTGCGAAAACCGGCCCCACAGGTGCAGAAAATGCACTGGTAGGGCACCGTTTATAAAACTTAGGTTTGCGCATCAAACATGTTCAACCCACTCCATTACACCCAAAAGCCATATTTGGGTATGCATATCATGTTTTGGTCACCTTCAAAATCCGACGCGAAAACCGGCCCCACCGGTGCATTAAGTGGACCGGCTTTGCGTCGATTATGAAACATGTGTTTTTTGTGCCGAACCTGTCCAATCCACTCCATTACACCCAATAACCAATTTTGGGTATGTATATCATGTTTTGGTCACCTTCAAACAATGACGTAAAACCAGCCCCACTGGTGCATTAAATGCACTGGTTTGGTCACCTTCAAGAACCGTCGCGAAAACCAGCCCCACAGGTGCATTAAACGCACCGGTTCGACGCCGATTATGAAAGCCCCATAGGTGTCTCAAAGTCACCGGTTCAGACGCCGATTATGAAACTTGTGTTTTCAAGCTAAACATGTCCAATCCACGGCATAACCCCCAAAAATTAAGTTTGGGTATGTATATTATGTTTTGGACACCTTCAAAAGTCAGCATGAAAACTAGTCCACAAGTGCATTTAATGCACCAGTTCGGCGCCGATTATCAAACTTGTGTTTTTCGCCAAACATGTACAATCGACTCTATTACACCCAAAAATCAAGTTTGGGTATGTATATCATGTTTTGGTCACCTTCAAAAAATGACGCGAAAACCGGCCCCACCGGTGCATTAAGTTGACCGGCTTTGCGCCGATTATGAAACTTGTGTTTTTGTGCCGAACCTGTCCAATCCACTCCATTACACCCAATAACCAATTTTGGGTATGTATCTCATGTTTTGGTCACCTTAAAAAACCAACGCAAAAACCGGCCCCACAGGTGCATTGAACGCACCGGTTCGATGCCGATTATGAAACTTGTGTTTTTTGCGCCAAAACAGTCCAATCCACTCCATTACACCCAAAAATCAAGTTTGGGTATGCTTGTCATGTTTTGGTCACCTTCAAAAATCGGTGCGAAAACCCAGCCCCACAGGTACATTAAATGCAACGGTTCTGGCGCCGATTATGAAACTTGTGTTTTCACGCCAAACAAGTCCAATCCACTCCATTACACCCAAAAACCTAGATTAGGTATGTATATCATGGTTTGGTCACCTTCAAAATTCGGCGTGAAAACCGGCCCCATAGGTGCCTCAAATGCACCGGTTCGAGCATCGATTATGAAACTTGTGTTTTCGCGCCCAACATGTACAATCCACTCCATTACACCAAAAACCAAGTTTGGCTCTGTATATCATGTTTTCGTCACCTTGAAAAATTGACGCGAAAACCGGCCCCATCGGTGCATTAAATGCACCGGTTCGGCGTCGGTTATGAAACTTGAGTTTTTTGAGCCGACCCTGTCCAATCCACTGCATTACACCCAAATACCAATTTTGGGTATGTATATCACGTTTTGGTCACCTTCAAAAATCGGCGCGAAAACCGGCCCCACACGTGCATTAAATGAACCGGTTTGGCGCCGATTATGAAACTTGTTTTTTTTTGCGCCAAACCTGTTGAATCCACACCATTACACCGAAATATCAAGTTTGGGTATGCTTGTCATGTTTTGGTCCCCTTCAAATACCGACGCGAAAACCGGCCCCACAGGAGCATTAAATGCACCGGTTCGACGCCGATTATGAAACTTGTGTTTTTGTGCCAAGCCTGTCCAATCCACTCCATTACACACAAAAATCAAGTTTGCCTATTCATGTCATGTTTTGCTCACCTGCAAAAATCGGTGCGAAATCAAGCCCCACTGGTACATTAAATGCAACGGTTTTGACGCCGATTATGAAACTTGTGTTTTCACACCAAACATGTACAATCCACTCCGTTACACCCAAAAACCAAGTTTGGGTATGTATATCATGTTTTGATCACCTTCAAAAATTGACGCGAAAACCGGCCCCATTAAATTCATCAGTACGACGCTGATTATGAAACTTGTGTTTTCGCATCAAACATGTCCAACCCACTCCATTACACCTAAAAGCCATATTTGGGTATGTATATCACGTTTTTGTCGCCATCAAAATCCGGAGCGAAAACTGGCCCCATAAGTGCCTCAAATGCACCGGTTCAGGCGCCCATTATGTATCTTGTGTTTTTGCATCAAACATGTCCAACCCACTCCATTACACCCAAAAGCCATATTTGGGTATGTATATCATGTTTTTGTCACCTTCAAAATCTGGGTCGAAAACCGGCCCAGAGGTGCCTCAAATGCACCGGTTCGGGCGCTGATTATGAAACTTATGTTTTCGCGCCCAACATGTACAATCCACTCCATTACACCCGAAAACCAAGTTTGGGTCTGTATATCATGTTTTCGTCACCTTGAAAAATTGACGCGAAAATCGGCCGCACCAGAGCATTAAATGCACCAGTTCGGCGTCGGTTATGAAACTTGAGTTTTTTGAGCCGACCCTGTCCAATCCACTGCATTACACCCAAAAACCAATTTTTGGTATTTTTATCACGTTTTGGTCCCCTTCAAAAACCGGCGCGAAAACCGGCCCCACGACTGCATTAAATGCAACGGGTCGGGCGCCGATTATAAAACTTATGTTTTCGCATCAAACATGTCCAACCCACTCTATTACACGCAAAAGCCATATTTGGGTATGGATATCATGTTTTGGTCACCATTAAAATCCGGCGCGAAAACCGGCGCTATAGGTGCCTGAAATGCACCGGTTCGGGCGCCAATTATAAAACTTGTGTTTTCGCATCAAACGCCTCCAACCCACTCCATTACACCCAAAAGCCATATTTGGGTATGTATTTCATGTTTTTATCACCTTTAAAATCCGGCGCGAAAACCGACCCCATAGGTGCCTCAAATGCATCAGTTCGGGTGCCGATTATGAAACTTGTGTTTTCATGCCAAACTTGTCCAATCCACGCCATAACCCCCAAAAACCAAGTTTGGGTTACGTATATCATGTTTTGGTCACCATCAAAAATCCGTGCGAAAACCGGCCCCACAGGAGAATTAAACGCACCGGTTCGACGCCGATTATGAAACTTTTGTTTTTTGCGCCAAACCTGTCCAATCCACTCCATTACACCCAAAAATCAAGTCTGGGTATGCCTGTCATGTTTTGGTGACCTTCAAAAATCGGTGCGAAAACCAGCCCCACCTGTGCAATAAATGCACCGGTTCGGCGCCTATTATGAAACTTGTGTTTTTGCACCAAACATGTCCAATCCACTCCATTACACCCAAAAACCAATTTTGGGTATGTATACCATGTTTTGATCACCATCAAAAATCGACGCGAATACCGACCCCACAGGTGCATTAAATGTACGTGTTCGGCGTCGATTATGAAACTTGTGTTTTTTTGCGCCAAACCGGTCCAATCCACTCCATTACTCACAAAAATCAAGTTTGGGTATGTATGTCATGTTTTGGTCACCTTAAAAAATCAGTGCCAAAACCGACCCCATAGGTGCATGAAATGCACCGGTTCGGGTGCCGATTATGAAACTTGTGTTTTCGCATCAAACATGTCCAACCCACTTAATTAGACCCAAAATCCATATTTGGGTATGTATATCATGTTTTGGTCACCTTCAAAATCCGGCGCGAAAACCCACTCCGTTGGTGAAACTTGTGTTTTGTCATCAAACATGTCCAGCCCACTCCGTTACACCCAAAAGCCATATTTGGGTGTGTATATCATGTTTTGATCACCTTCGAAATCCGACGCGCAAACCGGCCCCATAGGTGTCTCAAATGCACCGGTTCGAAAGTCGATTACGAAACTTGTGTTTTCACGCTAAACATGTCCAATCCACGCCATAACCCCCAAGAACAAAGTTTGGGTATGTATATAATGTTTTGGTCCCCTTCAAATATCAGCGCGAAATCCGACCCTGCAAGTGCATTAAATGCACTGGTTCGGCGCCGATTATGAAACTTGTGTTTTCACGCCAAACATGTACAATCCACTCCATTATACCCAAAAACCAAGTTTGGGTCTGTATATCATGTTTTGGTCCCCTTCCAAAATCGGTTAGAAGATCGACCCCACAGGTGCGTTAAATGCACTAGTTCGGCGCCGATTATGAAACTTGTGTTTTTTGGGCCAAACCTGTCCAATCCGCTCCATTACACCTAAAAACCAATTTTGGGTATGTATATCATGTTCTGGTCACCTTCAAAAACCGGCGCGAAAACCGGCCCCACAGGAGCATTAAACGCACCGGTTCGACGCCGATTATGAAACTTGTGTTTTTTGCGCCAAATTTGTCCAATCCGCTCCATTACACCAAAAAATCAAGTTTGGGTATGCATGTCATGCTTTGGTCACCTTCAAAAATCGGCGCGAAAACCGGCCCCACCAGTGCATTAAATGCACCGGTTTTGGCACCGACTAAGAAACTTGTGTTTTTGCGCCAAACATATCCAATTCACTCCATTACACCAAAAAATCAATTTTGCGTATTTATATCTTGCTTTGATCCCCTTCAAAAATCAGAGCAAAAATCGGCCCCACAGGTGCATTAAACGGATGTGTTCGGTGCTGACTATGAAACATGTCTTTTTGTGCCAAACCTGTCGAATCCACAAAATTACACCCAAAAATCCGGTTTGGGTACGTATGATATGTTTTGGTCACCTTCAAAAATCAGAGCCAAAATCGACCCCACAGGTGCGTCAAATGCACCGGTGCGGCGCCGATTATGAAACTTGTGTTTTCGCATCAAACATGTTCAACCCACTCCATTACACCCAAAAGCCATATTTGGATATGTATATCATATCTTGGTCACCTTCAAAATTCGACGCGAAAACCGGCCCCATAGGTGCCTCAAAAGCGTCGGTTCGGGCGCCGATTATGAAACTTGTATTTTCACGTCAAACATGTCCAATCCACGCCCTAACCCCCAAAAACCAAGTTTGGGTACGTATATCATCTTTTGGTCCCCTTCAAAAATCAGCGCAGAAATCGGCCCCACAAGTGCAATAAATGCACCGGTTCGCGCCGATTATGAAATTTGTGTTTTCGCGCCAAACATGTACAATCCACTCCATTACACCCAAAAACCAAGTTTGGGTCTGTATATCATGTTTTGGAAACCTTCAAAAATTGACGAAAAAACCAGGCCCACCAGTGCATTAAATACGCCGGCTCGGCGCTGATTATGAAAATTGAGTTTTTTGCGCCAAACATGTCCAATCCGCTCCATTACACCCAAAAACCAATTTTGGTTATGTACATCATGTTTTGGTCACCTTCAAAAACCGGCACGAAAACCGGCCCCACAGGACCATTAAACGCACCGGTTCGACGCCGATTATGAAACTTGTGTTTTATTGCGCCAAACATATCCAATCCGCTCTATTACACCGAAAAACCAAGTTTGGGTATGCATGTCATGTTTTGGTCACCTTCAAAAATCGGTGCGAAAACCAGCCCCACAGGTGACACAAATGCACCGGTTTTTCCGTCGATTAAGAAACTTGTGTTTTCGCACCAAACATGTCCAATCCACTCCATTACACCCAAAAACCAATTTTGGGTATGTATACCATGCTTTGGTCACCTTCAAAAATATGCGCGAAGACCGGCCCCACAGGTGCATTAAACGTACGTGTTCGACGCTGATTATGAAACTTGTGTTTTTTGTGCCAAACCTGTCCAATCCACTCCATTACACCCAAAAATCAAGTTTGGGTATGTATGTCTTGTTTTGGTTACCTTCAAAATCCGACGCGAAAACCGGCCCCATAGGTACCTCAAATGCACTGGTTCGGGCGCCGATTATGAAACTTCTGTTTTCACGCCAAACATGTCCAATCCACGCCATAACCCCCAAAGACAAAGTTTGGGTAACTATATCATGTTTTGGTCCCCTTCAAAAATCTGTGCGAAAACCGGCCCCACAGGTGCAATGAATGCACCGGTTCGGCGCCGATTATGAAACTTGTGTTTTCACACTAAACAAGTCCAATTCACTCTATTACACCCAAAAACTAAGATTAGGTATGTATATCATGTTTTGGTCACCTTGAAAAATTGACGCGAAAACCGGCCCCATCGGTGCATTAAATGCACCGGTTCGGCGCCGATTATGAAACTTGTGTTTTTTGTGCCGAACCTCTCCAATACACTTCATTACACCCAATAACCAATTTTGGGTATGTATATCATGTTCTGGTCACCTTCAAAAACCGGCGCGTAAACCGGCCCCATAGGTGCCTGAAAGGCACCGGTTCGGTCTTCGATTATGAAACTTCTGTTTTCACGCCAAACATGTCCAATCCACACTATAACCCCGAAAAACAAGTTTGGGGATGTATATTATGTTTTGGACACCTTCAAAAATCAGCGCGAAAATCGGCTTCACAAGTGCATTAAATGCACCGGTTCGGCGCCGATGATGAATCTTGTGTTCGCACAAACATGTACAATCCACTCCATTACACCCAAAAACGAAGTTTGGGTTTGTACATCATGTTTTGGACTCCTTCAAAAATTGACGGCATAAATCGGCCCCACCGGTTTATTAAATGCACCAGTTCGGCATCGATTATGAAACTTATATTTTTTGTGCCGAACCTGTCCAATCCACTCCATTACACCAAAAAGGCATATTTCGGTATGTATATCATGTTTTGATCACATTCGAAATCTGGCGCGAAAACCGGCCCCATAGGTGCCTCAAAAGCACAGGTTAGCGCGCCGACTTCGAAACTTGTGCTTGCACGCCAAACATATCCAATCCACTCCATAACCCCAAAAAACCAAGTTTGGGTATGTCTATCATGTTTTGGTCACCTTCAAAAAGCAGCGCGAAAACCAGCCCCACAAGTGCATCAAATGCACCGGTTCGACGCTGATTACGAAACATGTGTTTTCGCGCGAAACATGTACAATCCACTCCATTACACCGAAAAACCAAGTTTGGGTATGTATATCATGTTTTGGTCACCTTCAAAAATTGACGCAAAAACCGGCCCCACCAGTGCATTAAATGCACCGGTTCAGCGCCGATTATGAAACTTGTGTTTTTTTGCCGAACCTGTCGAATACACTCCATTACACCCAATAACCAATTTTTTGTATGTATATCATGTTTTTGTCAGCATAAAAAACCGGCGCGAAAACCGGCCCAATAGGAGCATTAAATGCACCGGTTCGGCGCCGATTATGAAACTTGTGTTTTCGCGCCAAACATGTACAATCCACTCCATTTCACCCAAAAATCAAGTTTGGGGATGCATGTCATGTTTTGGTCACCTTCAAAATTGGGTGCGAAAGCCAGCCCCACAGGTACATTAATTGCAATGGTTCTGGCGTCCTATCCACTCCATTACACCCAAATAAAATTTTTGGGTCTGTATATCATGTTTTGGTCCTCTTCAAAAACCGGCAAGAAAACTGGCCCCACAGAGCATTAAACGCACCGGTTCGACGTCGACTATGAAACATGTGTTTTTTGCGCCAAGCCTGTCCAATCCACTCCATTACACAAAAAAAATCAAGTTTGGGCATGCATGTCATGTTTTGGTCACCTTCAAAAATCGGTGCAAAAACCAGCCCCACTGGTACATTAAATGCAACAGTTCTGGCGCCGATTATGAAACTTGTGTTTTCGCGCCAAACAAGTCCAATCCACTCCATTACACCCAAAAGGCATATTTGGGTATGTATATCATGTTTTGGTCACCTTCAAAATCCGGCGCGAAAACCGGCCCCACAGGTGCAATAAACAAACCGGTTCGGCGCCAAGTATCAAACATGTGTTTTCGTGCCAAACATGTCCAATCCACTCCATTACACCCAAAAACCAATTTTGGGTATATATATTATGTTTTGGTCACCTCCAAAAACCGGTTCGACACCGATTATGAAACTTGTGTTTTTTGCGCCAAACCTATCCAATTCACTCCATTACACCCAAAAATCAAGTTCGGGTACGCATGTCATGTTTTTGTCACCTTCAAAAATCGGTGCGAATACCAACCCCACAGGGGCTTTAAATGCACCGGTTTTAGCACCGATTATGAAACATTTGTTTTCGTGCCAAACATGTCCAATCCACTCCATTACACTTAAAAACCAATTTTGGGTATGTATATCATGCTTTGGTCACCTTAAAAACCGGAGCGAAAACCGGTCCCACAGCAACATTAAACGCACCGGTTCGACACCGATTATGGAACTTGTGTTTTTTGCGCCAAACCTATCCAATCCACTCCATTACACCCAAAAACCAGGTTTAGATTTTTATATCATGTTTTGGTCACCTTCCAAAATCGGCGCAAAGATCGACAGCACAGGTGCATTAAATGCACCAGATCGATGCCGATTATGAACCTGTGTTTTTGCGCCAAACATGTCCAATCCACTCCATTAAACCCAAAAACCAAGTTTAGATATGTATATCATATTTTGGTCATCCAAAAGTCTAAGTTTACGTATGAATGTCATGTTTTGGTCACCTTCAAAAATCTGTGCGAAAAAACAGCCCCATAGGTGCATTAAATGCACCGGTTTTGGCGCCGATTATGAAACTTGTGTTTTTTGCGCCAAACCTGTCCAATCCACTCCATTACACCCAAAAACCAAGTTTGGATATATATATATCATATTTTGGTCACCCAAAAATCAAGTTTGCGTAGTTATATCATGTTTTGGTCACCTTCCAAAATCGGCGCGAAGATCGACCCCACGGTGCATTAAATGCACCAGTTCGGCGTCGATTTTGAAACTTGTGTTTTTGCGCCAAACATGTACAATCAACTCCATTACACCCAAAAATCAAGTTTGGATATGTATATCATGTTTTGTTCACCTTCAAAAATCAGCGCGAAGATTAACCCCATAGGTGCACTAAATGCTCCAGTTCAGCATCGATTATGAAACTTGTGTTTTTGCGCCAAACATGTCCAATCCACTCCATTACACCCAAAAACCAATTTTGGGTATGCAAATCATATTTTGGTCAACTTCAAAAACAAACGCGAAAACCGGCCCCATAGGTGCCTGAAATGCACCGGTTCGGACTCCGATTATGAAACTTGTGTTCTCACGCCAACCATGTCCAGTCCACACCATAACCCCCAAAAACCAAGTTTGGCTATGTCTATCATGTTTCGGTCACCTTCAAAAATCAGCGCGAAATCCGGCCCTACAAGTGCATTAAACGCACCGGTTCGGCGCCGATAATGAAACTTGTGTTTTCACGCCAAACATGTACAATCCACTCTATTACACCCAAAAACCAAGTTTGGGTCTGTATATCAAGTTTTGGTCTACTTCAAAAATTGACGCCGAAAATCGGCCCTGCCGGTGCATTAAATGCACCGGTTCGACGCCGATTATGAAACTTGTGTTTTTTGTGCCGAACATGTCCAAGCCACTGCATTACACCCAAAAGGCATATTTGGGTATATATCATGTTTTGGTCACCTTCAAAATCCGACGCGAAAACCGGCCCCACAGGTGCAATAAACGAACCGGTTCGGCCTCAGTTATGTAACATGTGTTTTCGTGCCAAACATGTCCAATCCACTCTATTACACCAAAAAACCAATTTTGGGTATGTATATTATGTTTTGGTCACCTTCAAAAACTGGAGCGAAAACCGGCCCCACTGGAGCATTAAACTCACCGGTTCGACGCCGATTATGAAACTTGTGTTTTTTGCGCCAAACCTGTCTAATCCACTCCATTACACCCAAAAACCAGGTTTGGGTATTTATATCATGTTTTGGTCACCTTCCAAAATCGGTGCGAAGATCGACCCATCTGGTGCATTAAATGCACTAGTTCGGCGCTGATTATGAAACTTGTGTTTTTGCGCCCAACATTTACAATCCACTCCTTTACACCTAAAAACCAAGTTTGGGTACGTTTATTATGTTTTGGTCACCTTCAAAAATCAGCGCGAAGATCGACCCCATAGGTGCACTAAATGCTCCAGTTCGACGTCGATTATGAAACCAGTGTTTTTGCACCAAACATGTCCAATCCACTCCATTACACCCAAAAACCAAGTTGCGACACGTATATCATATTTTGGTCACCCAAAAATCAAGTTTGCCTATGCATGTCATGTTTTGGTCACCCTAAAAAATCGGTGCGAAAACCAGCTCCACAGGTGCCTTAAATGCATCGGTTTTCGCGCCGATTATGATACTTGTGTTTTTGCGCCAAACATGTCCAATCCACTCCATTATACCCAAAAACCAGGTTTGGGTATTTGTATCATGTTTTGGTCCCCTTCAAAAACCGACGCGAAAACCGGCCCCACAGGAGCATTAAACGCAGTGGTTCGACGTCGATTATGAAACTTGTATTTTTTGCGCTAGACCTGTCCAATCCACTCCACTACACCCAAAACTCAAGTTTGGGTATGTATGTCATGTTTTGGTCACCTTGAAAAATCAGTGCCAAAACCGAGACCGCAGGTGCAATAAATGCACCGCTACGACGTCGAATATGAAACTTGTGTTTTCGCATCAAACATGAGCAACCCACTCTATTACACCGAAAAGCCATATTTGGGTATGTATATCATGTTTTGGTCACCTTCAAAATTCTGCGCGAAAACCGGCCCCATAGGTTCCTCAAATGCACCAATTCTGGCGCCGATTATGAAACTTATGTTTTCACGTCAAACATGTCCAATCCACTCCATAACCCTCAAAAACCAAGTTTGGGTATGTATATCCTGTTTTGGTCCCCTTCAAAAATCAGCGCGAAAACCGGCCCCACAAATGCATTAAATGCACCGGTTCGGCGCCGATTATGAAACTTATGTTTTCGCGCCCAACATGTACAATCCACTCCATTACACCCAAAACCCAAGTCTGGGTATGTATATCATGTTTTAGTTACTTTAAAAATTTAACGCGAAAACCGGCCCCACCGGTGCCTTGCATTAAACGCACCGGGTCGACGCCGATTATGAAACTTGTCCAATCCACTCTATTACACCCAAAAATCAAGTTTGGTATGCGTGTCATGTTTTAGTCACCTTAAAAATCGGTGCGAAAACCAGCCCCCCAGGTACATTAAATGCAATGGTTCTGGCGTCGATTATGAAACTTGTGTTTTCGCGCCAAACAAGTCCAATCCACTAAATTACACCCAAAAAATCAAGTTTGGGTACGCATGTCAAGTTTTGGTCACTTTCAAAAATCGGTGCGAAAACCAACAACACAGGTGCATTAAATGCAGCGGTTCTGTCGCCGATTATGAAAGTTGTGTTTTTGCGCCAAACATGTCCAATCCACTCTATTACACCCAAAAACCAGTATATCATGTTTTGGTCACCTTCAAAAATCGGTGCCAAAGCCTGCCCCATAGGTGCATCAAATGCTCCGGTTCGGGCGTCGATTATGAAACTTGTGTTTCCACGCCAAACAAGTCCAATCCACTCCATTATACGCAAAAATCAAGATTAGATATGTATATCATGTTTTGGTCACCTTCAAAAATCGGTGCCAAAACCGGCCCCATAGGTGCATCAAATGTACCGGATCGGCCGTCGATTATGAAACATGTGTTTTTTGCGCCAAACATGTCCAATCCACTCCATTGCACCCGAAAACAAAGTTTATGTATGCGTATCATGTTTGGGTCACCTTTAAAAATTGGCGTGAAAACGGGCCCCACAGGTGCATTAAATGCATCGGTTCGGCACCGATTATGAAACATGTGTTTTTTGCGCCAAACATGTCCAGTCCATTCCATTACAACGAAAAAGAGTTTGGGTATGTACATCTTGTTTTGGTCACCTTCAAAAACCGGTGCCAAAACCGGCACCACCGGTGCATTAAATGCACCGATTCGGCGCCGATTATGAAACTTGGTGTTTTCGCGCCAAACATGTACAATCCACTCCATTACACACAAAAACTATGTTTGGGTACGTATATCATGTTTATGTCACCTTCAAAAATTACGCAAAAACCGGCCCCACCGGTGCATTTAATGCACCGCTTGCGCCGATTATGAAACTTATGTTTCTTGTGCCGAACCTGTCTAATCCACTCCATTGCACCAAAAAACCAATTTTGGGTATGTATATCATGTTTTGGTCACCTTCAAAAATCGGCGCGAAAACCGGCCCCACAGGTGCAATAAACGAACCGGTTCGACGCCGATCGGGAAACTTGTGTTTTTTGCACCAAACCTCTCCAATCCACTAAGTTACACCCAAAAATCAAGTTTGGGTATGCATGTCATGTTTTGGTCACCTTCAAAAATTGGTGCGAAAAACAGCCCCACAGGTGTATTAAATGCAGCGGTTCGGGCGCCGATAATAAAACTTGTGTTTTCACGCCAAACATGTCCAATTCACTCCATTACACCCAAAAACCAAGATTGGATATGTATATCATATTTTGGTCACCTTCAAAAATCGACGCGAGGGTCGACCCCACACTTGCATTAAATGCACCGGTTCGGCGCCGATAATGAAACTTGTGTTTTTGCGCCAAACATGTCCAATCCACTCCATTACACCCAAAAACTAAGTTTGGTGTATATCATATTTTGGTCACCCAAAAATCAAGTTTGCGTATGTATGTCTTGTTTTGGTCACCTTCAAAAATCGGTGCGAAAACATGCCCGACAGGTGCATTAAATCCACCGGTATTGGCGCTGACTATGAAACTTGTGTTTTTACGCCAAACAAGTCCAAACCACTCCATTACACCCAAAAACCAAGTTTGGGTATGTATATCATGTTTTTACGCCAAACAAGTCCAAATCGGCGCGAAAACTGCGCCCACAGTTGCACTAAACCTTCGTGTTCGGCGCTGATTATGAAACTTGTGTTTTGTGCGCCAAACCTGTCTAATCCACTCCATTACACCAAAAAATATAGTTTGGGTATGTATGTAATATTTCGGTCACCTTCAAAAATTTGTGCCAAATCCAACCCCACAGGTGCAATAAATGCACCAATACGGCGCCGATTATGAAACTTGTGTTTTAGAATCAAACATGTCCAGCCCACTCCCATGCACCCAAAAGCCATATTTGGGTATGTACATCATGTTTTGGTCACCTTCAAAATTCGGCGTGAAAACCGGCCCCATAGGTGCCTCAAATGCACCGGTTCGGTCGCTGATTAAGAAACTTGTGTTTTCACGCCAAACATGTCCAATCCACTCCATAACCCCAAAAAACCAGGTTTGAGTATATATATCATGATCTGGTCCCCTTAAAAAATCTGCACGAAAACTAGCCCCACAAGTGCATTAAATGCATTGGTTCGGCGCCGATTATGAAACTTGTGTTTTCGCGCCAAACATGTACAATCCACTCCATTACACCCAAAAACCAAGTTTGGGTCTGCATATCATGTTTTGGTCACCTTTAAAAATGGACGTGAAAACCGGCCCCCCAGGTGCATTAAATGCACCGGTTTTGGCGCCGATTATGAAACTTGTTTTTTTGCACCAAATATGTCCAATCCACTTCAATACACCCAATAACCATGTTTGGGTATGCATATCATGTTTTGGTCACCTTCAAAAATCGACGCGAAAACTGCCCCACAAGTGCATTAAACGTACGTGTTCGGCGCCGATTATGAAACTTGTGTTTTTTGCGCCAAACTTGGTCCCCTTCAAAAATCAAGTTTAGGTATGTATGTCATGTTTTGGTCCCCTTCAAAAATCAGTGCTAAAACTGGTCCCACAGGTGCATTAAATGCACCGGTACGGCTCCGATTATGAAACATGTGTTTTTGCATCAAACATATCCAACCCACTCCATTAGACCCAAAAGTCATATTTGGGTATGTCTATCATGTTTTGGTAACCTTCAAAATCCGACGCGAAAACCGACCCCATAGGAGCCTCAAATGCACCGGTTCGGGAGCCGATTATCAAAATTTTGTTTTTGTGCTAAACATATGCAATCCACTCCTTTACACCAAAAAATCAAGTTTGGGTATGTATATCATGTTTTGATCAACTTCAAAAATTGGCGGAAAAATAGGCCTCACTCGTACATTAAATGCACCGGTTCGGCGCCGATTATGAAACTTGTGTTTTCTATGCCGAACTTGTCGAATCTACTCGATTACACCCAAGAACCAATTTCGGGTATGGATATAATGTTTTGGTCACCTTCAAAATTCGACACGAAAACCGGCCCCACACATGCATTAAACACACCGGTTCGACGTCGATTATGAGACTTGTGTTTTCACACCAAACATGAACAATCCAGTCCATTACACCCAAAAACCAAGTTTGAGTATGTATATCATTTTTTGGTCACCATAAAAAATCAGAGCGAAAACCGGCCACAAGTGCATTAAATGCACCGGTACGGCGCCGTTTATGAAACTTGTGTTTTTGTGCCGAACCTGTCAAGTGCACTCCATTCACCAAATAACAAATTTTGTGTATGTATATCACGTTTTAGTCACCATCAAAAACTGACGCGAAAACCGGCCCCATAGGTGCATTAAACACACCGGTTCGACGCCGATTATGAAACTTGTGCTTTTTGCGGCAAACCTGTCCAATCCACGCCATTCCACCCCAAAATCTAGTTTGGGTGTGCATGTCATGTTTTGGTCGCCTTCAAAAATCGATGCGAAAACCAGCCCCACAGGTACATGAAATGCAACGGTTCTGGCGCCGATTATGAAACTTGTGTTTTCGCGCCAAACAAATCGAATCCACTCCATTACATCCAAAAACCAAGATTAGGTATGTATCTCATGTTTTGGTGACCTTCAAAAATCGGTGTGAAAATCGGCCCCATAGGTGCATCAAATGCACCAGTTTGGGCGCCGATTATGCAACTTGTGTTTTCGCGTCAAACATGTCCAATACACTCAATTGCACCCAAACACCAAATTTATGTATGAATATCAGTTTTGGTCACCTTCAAAATTCGGCGTGAAAACGGGCCCCACAGGTGCATTAAATCACCGGTTCGGCGCCGATTATGAAACATGAGTTTTTGCGCCAAACATGTCCAGTCCACTTCATTACACCCAATAACTAAGTTTGTGTATGTATATCATGTTTTGGTCACCTTCAAAAATCAGCGCGAAAACCGGCCCCACAGGTGCATTAAACGTACGTGTTCGGCGACGATTATGAAACATGTGTTTTTGCGCCAAACCTGTCCAATCCACTCCACTACGCGCAAAAATGAAGTTTGGGTATGTATGTCATGTTTTGGTCCCCTTCAAAAATCAGTGCAAAAACCGACCCCACAGGTGCATTAAATGCACCGGTACGGTGCCGATTATGAAACTTGAGTTTTCGTATCAAACAGGTCCACCCCACTCCATTACACCCAAAAGCCATACTTGGGTATGTGTATCATGTTTTGGTCATCTTCAAAATCCGGCGCGAAAACCGGCCCCAAACATGCCTCAAATGCACCGGTTCGTGTGCCGATTATGAAACTTTTGTTTTTTGGGCCGAACCTGTCCAATCCACTCCATTACACCCAATAACCAATTTTGGGAATGGATATCATGTTTTGGTCACCTTCAAAAACCGGCGCGAAAATCGGCCCCATAGGTGCAATAAACGCACCGGTTCGACGCCGATTATGAAACTTGTGTTTTTTGCGTCAAACCTGTCCAATCCACTCCATTAAACCCAAAAATCAAGTTTGGGTATGCATGTCACGTTTTGGTCACCTTCAAAAATCGGTGCGAAAACCAGCCCCATAGGTGCATTAAATGTACTGGTACAGCGCCGATTATGGAACTTGTGTTTTCGCATCAAACATGTCCAATCCACTCCATTACACCGAAAAGCCATATTTGGGTAGGCATATCATGTTTTGGTCACCTTCAAAATCCGACTAGAAAAACCGGCCCCATAGGTGCCTCAAATGCACCGGTTCAGGTGTCGATTATAAAACTTGTGTTTTCACGCCAAACATGTCCAATCCACGCCACAACCTCCAAAAGACCAAGTTTGGGTATGTATATCATGTTTTGGTCACCATAAAAAATCAGAGCGAAAACCGGCCCCAGTAGTGCATTAAACGCACCGGTTCGGCGCCGATTATTAAACTTGTATTTTCGCGTCAAACATGTACAATCCACCCCATTACACCGAAAAACCATGTCTGGGTATGTATATCATGTTTTGATCACCTTCAAAAATCGGCGCGAAGATCGACCCCAAAGGTGCACTAAATGCTCCAGTTCGACGCCGATTATGAAACCTGTGTTTTTGCGCCAAACATGTCAATTCCACTCCATTACACCCAAAAACCAAGTTTCCATATGTATATCATATTTTGGCCACCCAAAAATCAAGTTTGCCTATGCATGTCATGTTTTGCTCACCATCAAAAATCGGTGCGAAAACGAGCCCCACAGGTACATTAAATGCAATGGTTCTGGCGCCGATTATGAAACTTGTGTTTTTGCGCCAAACATGTCCAATCCCCTCCATTATAGCCAAAAACGAAGTTTGGGTATGTATATCATGTTTCAGTCACCTTCAAAAATCGGCGCGAAAAGCGGCCCCACAAGTGTATTAAATGTACGTGTTCGGCGCGGATTATGAAACTTGTGTTTTTTGCGTCAATCCTGTCCAATCCACTCCATTACACCCAAAAATCAAGTTTGGGCATGTATGTCATGTTTTGGTCACGTTCAAAAATCAGTGCCAAAACCGACCCCACTGGCGCAATAAATGCACCGAGACGGCGCCGATTATGAAACTTGTGTTTTCGCGTCAAACATATCTAGCCCACTCCATTACACCCAAAAGCCATATTTGGGTATTTATATCATGTTTTAGTCACCTCGAAAAATCGGCGCGAAGAGCGACCCCACAGGTGCATAAAATCCACCCCATTACACGCAATGGTTGTGGCGCCGATTATGAAACTTGTATTTTCGCGCAAAACATGTACAATCTACCCCATTACACCAAAAAACCATGTCTAGGTATGTATATCATGTTTTGGTCGCCTTGGAAAATTCACGCGAAAACCAGCCCCACCGGTGCATTAAATGCACCGGTTCAGCGCCGATTACGAAACTTCTGTTTTTTTTCTCAACGTGCCCAATCCACTCCATTACACCCAATAACCAATTTTTGGTATGTATATCATGTTTTGGTCATCTTCAAAAATCGGCACAAAAATCGGCCTCATATGTGCATTAAACGCACCGGTTCGACGCCGATTATGAAACTTTTTTTTTTGCGAAACCTGTCCAATCCACTCCATTACACCCAAAAATCAAGTTTGGGTATGCATGTCATGTTTTGGTCACCTTCAAAAATCGGTGCCAAAACCAGCCCCACAGGTACAATAAATGCAATGGTTCTGGCGCCGATTATGAAACTTGTGTTTTTGCGCCAAACATGTCCAATCCAGTCCATTACAGCCAAAATCAAGTTTGGATATGTATATCATATTTTGGTCACCCAAAAATCAAGTTCGGGTATGCATGTCATGTTTTTGTCACCTTCAAAAATCGGTGCGAAAACCAGCCCCACAGGTACTTTAAATGCAATGGTTTTGGCGCCGATTATAAAACCTGTGTTTTTGCGCCAAACATATCCAATCCACTCCATTACACCCAAAAACCAAGTTTGGATATGTATATCATATTTTGGTTACCAAAAAATCAAGTTTGCGTATGTATCTCATGTTTTGGTCACCTTCAAAAATCGGTGCGAAAACCAGCCCCACAGGTACAATAAATGCAATGGTTCTCGCGCCGTTTATGAAACTTGTGTTTTTGCGTCAAACATGTCCAATCCACTCCATTACAGCCAAAATCATGTTTGGATATGTATATCATATTTTGGTCACCCAAAAATCAAGTTCGGGTATGCATGTCATGTTTTGGTAACCTTCAAAAATCGGTGCGAAAACCAGCCCCACAGGTACTTTAAATGCAATGGTTCTGGCACCGATTATGAATCTTGTGTTTTTGCGCCAAACTTGTCCAATGCACTCCATTACACCGAAAAACCAATTTTGGGTATGTATATCTTGTTTTGGTTACCTTCAAAAACCGACGCGAAAACTGGCCCCATAGGTGCCTAGAATGCACTGGTTCGACGCCGATTATAAAACTTGTATTTTCACGACAAACATGTACAATCTACTAAATTACACCCAAAAACCAAATTTAGGTATGTATATCATGTTTTGGTCACCTTAAAAAATCGAGACGAAAGCCAGCCCCACTAGTGCATTAAAGATACGTGTTCGGCGTCGATTATGAAACTTGTGTTTTTTGGGCCAAACCTGTCCAAACCACTCCACTACACGCAAAAATGATGTTTGGGTATGTATGTCATGTTTTGGTCCACTTCAAAAATGAGTGCGAAAACCGACCCCAAAGGTGCATTAAATGCACTGGTACGGCGCCGATTATGAAACTTTGTTTTCGCGTCAAACATGTCCAACCCACTCTATTACACCCAAAAGCCATATTTGGGTATGTATATCATGTTTTGTCACCATCAAAATTCGGCGCGAAAACCGGCCCTATAGGTGCCTCAAATGCATCGGTTCGGGTGCCGATTATAAAACTTGTGTTTTCACGCCAAAGATGTCCAATCCACGCCACAACCCCCAAAAAACCAAGTTTGGGTATGTATATCATATTTTGGTCACCATAAAAAATCAGAGCGAAAACCGGCCCCACAAGTGCATTAAATGCACCGGTTCGGCGCCGATTATAAAACTTGTATTTTCGCGCCAAACATGTACAATCCACTCTATTACACCCAAAAACCATGTTTGGGTATGTATATCATGTTTTGGTCGCCTTCAAAAATTGACGCAAAAACCGGCCGCACCGGTGCATTTAATGCACCGCTTCGGCGTCGATTATGAAACTTGTGTTTCTTGTGCCGAACTTGTCCAATCTACTCCATTACACCCAAAAACCAATTTTTAGTATGTATATCATGTTTTAGTCACCTTAAAAAATCAGCACCGATTGTGAAACTTGTGTTTTTTGCGCCAAACCTCTCCAATCCACTAAATTACACCTAAAAATCAAGTTTGGGTATGCATGTCATGTTTTGGTCACCTTCAAAAATCGGTGCGAAAAATAGCCCCACAGGTGCATTAAATGCAGCGGTTCTGGCGTCGATTATGAAAATCCACTCCATTACACCCAAAAAACGAAGTTTGGGTATGTATATCATGTTTTCGTTACCATCAAAAATAGGCGCGAAGATCAACCCCACACGTGCACGTGCATTAAATGCATCGGTTCGACGTCGATTATCAAACTTGTGTTTTTACGCCAAACATGTCCAATCCACTCCACTACACCTAAAAATAAAGTGTGGATATGTATATCATATTTTGGTCACCAAAAAATCAAGTTTGCGTATGGATGTCATGTTTTGGTCACCTTCAAAAATCGGCGCCAAAACTAGCCCCACAGGTACAATAAATGTAATGGTTCTGGCGCCGATTATGAAACTTGTGTTTTTGCGCCAAACATGTTCAATCCACTCCATTACAGCCAAAATCAAGTTTGGATATGTATATCATATTTTGGTCACCCAAAAATCAAGTTCGGGTATGCATGTCATGTTTTTGTCACCTTCAAAAATCGGTGCGAAAACCAGCCCCACAGGTACTTTAAATGCAATGGTTTTGGTGCCGATTATGAAACATGTGTTTTCGCCTCAAACATGTCCAACCCACTCCATTACACCCAAAAACTAAGTTTGGGTATATATATCTTGTTTTGGTAACCTTCAAAATCCGACTCGAAAACCGGCCCCACAGGTGCCTCAAATGCACCGGTTCGGGCGCCGATTACAGAACTCTTGTTTTCGCGCCAAACATGTGAAATCCACTCCATTACACCCGAAAATCAAGTTTGGGTATGTATATTATGTTTTGACCTCCTTCAAAAATTGGCGCAAAAACAGGGCCCACCGGTGCATTAAATGCACTGGTTCGGCGTCGATTATAAAACTTGTATTTTCTGTGCCGAACCTGTCGAATCCACTAGATTACACCCAAGAACCAATTTTGGGTATGTATATAATGTTTTGGTTACCCTCAAAAATCAGCGCGAAAACCGGCCCCACAGGTGCATTAAACGCATGTGTTCGGCGGCGTGTATGAAACTTGTGTTTTCACGCCAAACATATACAATCCACTCCACTACACTCAAAAACAGAGTTTGGGTATGTATATCATTTTTTGGTCACCTTCAAAAATCGATGCGAAAACCGGCCCCACCAGTGTATTAAATGCACCGGTACGGCGTCGATTATGAAACTTAAATTTTTTGTGCCAAACCTGTCCAATCCACTCCACCACCAAATTACCAATTTTGGGTATGTATATCATGTTTTGGTCACCTTCAAAAACCGGCGCGAAAACCGGCCCCATAGGTGCATTAAACGCACCGGTTCAACGCCGATTATGAAACTTGTGTATTTTGCGCCAAACCTGTCCAATCCACTCCATTACACCCCAAAATCAAGTTTTCAAATGCATGCCATGTTTTGGTCACGTTCAAAAATCGGTGCGAAAACCCGCCCCACAGGTACATGAAACGCAATTGTTCTGGCGCCGATTATGAATTTTGTGTTTCGCACCGAACAAATCTAATCCACCCCATTACACCCAAAAACCATGATTAGATATGTATATCATGTTTTGGGGACCTTCAAAAATCGGTGCAAAAACCGGCCCCACAGGTGCGTTAAAACTTGTGTTTTCGCGCCAAACATGTCCAATCCACTCCATTGCACCCAAAAACCAAGTTTATGTATGAATATCATGTTTTGGTCACCTTCAAAAATCAGTGCGAAAACGGGCCTCACAGGTGCATTAAATGCACCGGTTCGGCGCCAATTATGAAACATGTGTTTTTGCGCCAAATATGTCTAATCCACTCCATTACACCCAAAAACCAAATTTGGCTATGGATATCATATTTTGGTCACCTTCAAAAAGCAGGGCGAAAACCGGCCCCACAGGTGCATTAAACGAATTGGTTCGGCACCGATTATGAAATTTGTGTTTTTTGCGCAAAACCTGTCCAATCCACTAAATTACAGCCAAAAAACAAGTTTGGGTACGCAAGTCATGTTTTGGTCACCTTCAAAAATCAGTGCGAAAACCAGCCCCACAGATGCATTAAATGCAACGATTCTGGCGCCGATTATGAAACTTATGTTTTCGTGCCATACATGTCCAATCCACTCCATTACACTCAAAAACAAAGATTGGGTATTATATCATGTTTTGGTCCCCTTCAAAAATCAGCGCAAAAACAGGCCCCACAGGTGTATTAAATGCAACGGTTCTGGCGTCGATTATGAAAGTTGAGTTTTTTTACCAAACATGTCCAATTCACTCTATTATACCCTAAAACCAAGTTTCGATATGTATATCATATTTTGGTCACCCAAAAATCAAGTTTGCGTATGTAAGTCATGTTTTGGTCCCCTTAAAAAATCGGTGCCAAAGATGGCCCCCTTTAAATGCACCGGTACGGCGCCGATTATGAAACAATTATTTTTGCATCAAACGTGTCCAACCCACTCCATGACGCCCAAAAGCCATATTTGGGTATGTCTATCATGTTTTGGTAACCTTCAAAATCAGGCGCGAAAACCGGCCCCATAGATGCCTCAAATGCACCAGTTCGGACGCCGATTACGAAACTTTTGTTTTCGCGTCAAACATGTGCAATCCACTCCATTACACTCAAAAACTAAGTTTGGGTATGTATATCTTGTTTTGGTCTCCTTCAAAAATTGGAGCAAAAACAGGCCCCATCGATGCATTAAATGCACCGGTTCGGCGCCAATTTTGAAACTTGTGTTTTCTGTGCCGAACGTGTCGAATCCACTCAATTACACCCAAGAACCAATTTTGGGTATGCATATAATGTTTCGGTTACCATAAAAAATCGACGCGAAAACCGGCCCCACAGGTGCATTAAACGCACCTGTTCGGCACCGATTATGAAACATGTGTTTGTTGCGCCAAACCTGTCCAATCCACTCCATTACACTCCAAAATCAAGTTTTCGTATGCATGCCATGTTTTGGTCACGTTAAAAAATCGGTGCGAAAACCAGCCCCACAGGTACATGAAATGCAAATGTTCTGACGTCGATTTTGAATTTTGTGTTTCGCGCCGAACAAATCCAATCGACCCCATTACACCCAAAAACCATGATTAGGTATGTATATCATGCTTTGGAGACCTTCAAAAATCGGTGTGAAAACTGACCCCACAGGTGCATTAAAACTTGTGTTTTCGCGCCAAATATGTCCAATCCACTCTATTGCAGCCAAAAACCAAGTTTATGTATGAATATCTTGTTTTGGTCACCTTCAAAAATCGGTGCGAAAATAGGTCCCACAGGTGCATTAAATGCACCGGTTCGGCGCCAATTATGAAACATGTGTTTTTGCGCCAAATATGTCTAATACACTCTATTACACCCAAAAACCAAATTTGGGTATGGATATCTTGTTTTGATCACCATCAAAAATCAGTGGGAAAACCGGCACCACAGGTGCATTAAACGAACTGGTTCGGCGCCGATTATGAAACTTGTGTTTTTTGCGCCAAACCTCTCCAATCCGCTAAATTACACCCAAAAATCAAGTTTCGGTATGCATGTCATGTATTGGTCACCTTGAAAAATCGGTGCGAAAACCAGCCTCACAGGTACACTAAATGCAATGGTTCTGGCGCCAATTGTGAAACTTGTGTTTTTGCGCCAACTATGTCCAATCCACTCCATTACAGCCAAAAACCAAGTTTGGATATGCATTTCATGTTTCGGTCACCTTCAAAAATCGGCGCGAAAACCGACCCAACATGTGCATGAATTGCACCGGTTCGGCGCCGATTATGAAACATGTGTTTTTACGCCCAACATGTCCAATCCACTCCATTAGACCCAATAACCAAGTTTGGGTATGTATATCCTGTTTCTGTCACCATCAAAAATCGGCGCGAAAACCGGCCCCAAGGTGTATTAAATGTATGCGTTCGGCGCCGATTATGAAACTTGTGTTTTTTGTGCCAAACCTGTCCAATCTACTCCATTACACCAAAAAATCAAGTTTGGGCATGTATGTCATGTTTTGTTCACGTTCAAAAATCAGTGCCAAAACCGACCCATAGGTGCAATAAATGCACCGATACGGCGCCGATTATGAAACTTGTGTTTTCGCGTCAAACATGTATAGCCCACTCCATTACACCCAAAAGCCATATATTGGGTATGTATATTATGTTTTGGTCACCTCGAAAAATCGGCACGAAGAGCGACCCCACAGGTGCATTAAATGCACCGGTTCGACGCCGATTATGAAACTTGTGTTTTTGCACCAAACATGTCCGATCCACTCTTTTACACCCAAAAACCAAGTTTGGGTATGTATATAATGTTTTGGTCACCTTCAAAAATCGGCGCAAAAACAGGCCCCACAGGAGTATTAAATGCACCGATTTTGGCGCCGATTATAAAACTTGTTTTTTTGCGCCAAACATGTCAAATCCACTCCAATACACCTAATAACCAAGTTTGGGTATGTATATCATATTTTTGTCAGCTTCAAAAATCAGGGCGAAAGCCGGCCCCACAGGTGCATTAATCGTACGTGTCGGCGTCGATTATGAAACTTGTGTTTTTTGGGCCAAACCTGTCCAATCCACTCCACTACACTCAAAATTGAAGTTTGGGTATGTATGTCATGTTTTGGTCCACTTCAAAAATTCGTGTCAAAACCGGCCCCACAGGTGCATTAAATGCACCAGTACGGCGCCGATTATAAAACTTGTGTTTTCGCATCAAACATGTCCAACCCAGTCCATTACACCCAAAAGCCATATTTGGGTATGTATATCATGTTTTGGTCACCTACAAAATCTTGCTCGAAAACCGGCCCCATAGGTGCCTAAAATGCGCCGGTTCGGGTGCCAATTGAGAAACTTGTGTTTTCAAGCCAAACATGTCTAATCCACGCCATAACCCCCAAAAACCCAAGTTTGGGTATGTATATCTTGTTTGGTGACCATCAACAATCAGAGAAAAAACCGGCCCCACTAGTGCATTAAATGCACCGGTTCGGCGCCGATTCGAAACTTTTATTTTCACGCCCAACATGTACAATCCACCCCATTACACCCAAAAACCATGTTTGTGTATGTATATCATGTTTTGGTCGCCTTCAAAAATTGACGCGAGAACCGGCCCCACCGGTGCATTTAATGCACCGCTTCGGCGGCGATTATGAAACTTGTGTTTCCTGTGCCGAACCTGTCTAATCCACTCCATTACACCCAAAAACAAATTTTTGGTATGTATATCATGTTTTGGTCACCTTCAAAAATGGGCGCGAAGATCAACCCCACACGTGCACGTGCATTAAATGCATCGGTTCAACGCCGATTATGAAACTTATGTTTTTGCGCCAAACATGTCCAATCCACTGCATTACATCCAAAAACCAAGTTTGGATATGTATATCATATTTTTGTCACCCAAAAATCAAGTTTGCGTATGTATGTCATGTTTTGGTCACCTTCAAAAATCGGTGCGAAAGCCAACCTGACAGGTGCATTAAATGCACCGATTTTGGCGCCGATTTTAAAACTTGTGTTTTTGCGCCAAACATTTCCAATCCACTCCATTACACCGAAAAACCAAGTTTGGATATGTATATCTTGTTTTGGTCGCCCAATGATCAAGTTTGGGTATGTATATCATGTTTTGATCAACTTCAAAAATCGGCGCGAAAACCGGCCTCATAGGTGCCTCAAATGCACCGGTTCGGGCGCCGATTATGAAACTTTTATTTTCGCGCCAAACATGTGTAATCCACTCCGTTATACCCAAAAACCAAGTTTGGGTATGTATATCATGTTTTGGTCTCCTTCAAAAATTGGCGCAAAAACAGGCTCCACCGGTGCATTAAAGGCTCCTATTCGACGCCGACTATGAAACTTGTGTTTTCGGCGCCGAACCTGTCGAAACCACTTGATTACACCCAAGAACCAATTTTGGGTATGTATATATTGTTTCGGTCACCTTCAAAAATCGGCGCGAAAATCGGCCCCACAGGTGCATTAAACGCATCTGTTCCGCGTCAATTATGGAACTTGTGTTTTTTCGCCAAACCTGTCCAATCCACTCCATTACACCCAAAAATCAAGTTTGGGTATTTATATCTTGTTTTGGTCACCTTCAAAAATCGACGCGAAAACCGGCCCCACAGGTGCATTAAACGTACGTGTTCGGCGCCGATTATGAAACTTGTGTTTTTTTACCAAACATGTCCAATCCACTCCATTACACCCAAAAATCAAGTTTGGGTTTGTATGTCATGTTTTGGCCACCTTCAAAAATCAGGGCCAAAACCGACCCCATAGGTGCATTAAATGCACCGGTTCGGGCGTCGATTATAAAACTTGTGTTTTCACGCCAAACATGTCCAATCCACTCCAGTACACCCAAAAACCAAGTTTGGATATGTATATCATATTTTGATCACCTAAAAATTAGATTTGCGTATGTATGTCATGTTTTGGTCACCTTCAAAAATTGGTGCGAAAACCAGCCCTACGGGTGCATTAAATGCACCAGTTCTGGCGCCGATTATGAAACTTGTGTTTTTTGCGCCAAACCTCTCCAATCCGCTAAACTACACCAAAAAATCAAGTTTGGGTATGCATGTCATGTTTTGGTCACCTTCAAAAATCGGTGCGAAAACCAGCCCCACAGGTACATTATATGCAATGGTTCTGGCGTCGATTATGAAACATGTGTTTTCGCGCCAAACAAGTCCAATCCACTCCATTACACCCAAAAACCAAGATTAGATATGTATATCATGTTTTGGGCACCTTCAAAAATTGGTACCAAAACCGGTCCCATTGGTGCATCAAATGCACCAGTTCGGGCACCGATTATGAAATTTGTGTTTTCGCGGCAAACATGTCCAATCCACTCCATTGCACCCAAAAACTAAGTTTATGTTTGAATATTAAATTTTGGTCACTTTCAAAAATCAGCGCGAAAATGGGCCCAGAGGTGCATTAAATGCACCGGTTCGGCGCCGATTATGAAACATGTGTTTTTGCACCAAACATGTCCAGTCTACTCCATTACACCCAAAAAGAGTTTGGGTATGTATATCTTGTTTTGGTCACCTTCAAAAACCGGTGCCAAAACCGGCCTCACAGGGGCATTAAATGCACCGGTTCGGTGCCGATTATGAAACTTGTGTTTTTGCGCCAAACATTGATGAGGACATCACTCTTTTAGATACATACATGGGTCCTCAAATTAGTATTGATGGAACTCACGCACGACAGTTGAGATTAGAGGTGAGCTCGTTCCTAAACACATATTTTTCTTCCTTTGAGAATAGATTGCTACCTAATAACTTTATCATGATTAGGAACATTAGAGAGAGTCAAGAAAAGTATGAAGAAGGACATGGAGATGTTCAAGATCAAAACCGCACGTTCGACCCCGGAGGAGCTAAAAAAAAACTAGGGTTCGAGTCTGACTCGGGCTCCAAAAGCAGTCTACACTAAAACGGATGCCCCAGTCTCATACGAGCTCCGATTTGGACGTTCTAAAAACCGTTGGAAAGCTAACAAGATAACCTTTCCAACGGCACTGGTTTCATCTCCAAATTCGACTGGACTCAGCAGGAACGGTTGAAACAAGATGATATCCAGAAACTGCACAAGTGCTACGACACTATCTTTTGGCCTTTCGGCTTTGTATCTTTTCTCGGCCCATTAGAATTAGGGTTTGCCCCTAAGGTCGACATAAACTCTATATTTTCAGAAGCCGCCTTAGTTAGAGATAGGTTTTGATTAGTTTTCTTCTGTCATGAAACAGTTTCGCCGTTTGATGGCTTGTTGGTTATCCAACTTTGTGATTTAATTTAGATTTCGCAATTGAGTTGCGTTCTTCGTTGTTCTTGCTTGTGTTCAACGATTCCCAGGCAAGGATGAGCCTTCTTGGCGAGGTCAATCGTGTGTGCATGGCTGATAACCAGAGGAGAAGTGGTGCTGCAATTGCGGGGTTCGAATCGTGTTGATTTGAGGCCGAATCGATTGTGTGTCGCATCTCCGCCAAATCGAGAGTTATCACGACCTGACGGAAGATCGAGAACCACGTACACATCAAGTGGTATCTGAGCTTTAGGTATACCGTCAGGTTCACATCTATCCTTGTTTATTTTGCATTCATCCTATCGTCCACAGAAAAGCCGCAACACAAAAAAATTAGTAGATCGTTAGGTGTTCCCCTGTCCAAGCCGTGTTTAGCCTTTGCATAATTTTATTTCAGAGTCTGTAGTGTTGAGTTTTTGTCCTTAGTTTGTGTTTTGGTTGCTGGATTTCGTGATCTTTTTGTATCCAGGTGTTTTCTTTCATCGTTCATCCAAATCATGTTTAGATCTGTTATTATGTCACATCTGTTAATAGTTTCTTTTGCATTGAAAATTTATCCCACCCACCCACCCATCTTTCAATCACAACCAGATCCACGCTTCATATATCCACATCTCTATATTTATCCGCTGCTCAATCATCCACAAAAACGTCCACAAAATTCGCATCCAATTTAAAATCCGAATCTGTTTTCAGCCTTTGAAACAAATCTGATTCGGAGATCCATCATTAAAATAGTCATAACTTTTGTTTCTATACACCAAATTAGAAATATAAGTACTTTTCGGATATCTACAGAACATTTCCCATCCCCACGATCCTATATTCAACAAATTCATAACAGAAGTTTCTGTTTTCGCGCTCCGAAGTTTCAGCACATATTTAACAAAAATTTGAGATTTTCTCCAGACCACATCTTTTATCATATTGATCTGAAATTTGGTCGTGTATCATCTTTTGTCCTTCTAGTTCAGAGAAAAATATTCGAAAAATAAAATAAAAATAAAAAATTTGGAAGACCAAGAAGCCGAGAATTAATCTTCGCTGATTTTTCAAGTGCTGAATAGTTTGCTGATTTCTGGTGCCTTATCATTTGTATTGTTGCTGTCCTTTGATATATTCACTCATATTCTTGCAACATATGAAATTTTTTTATAAGATTGGGCCAGCAACTAGAACATAATACTTAGAATACTTATTCAATATTACTATCTGTTATACAATTGTGTTCCACTAATCATTATTTCAGCCCTTCAAGCTCCACATATAAACCTCGGATCAGCACTGTATTTGACCCTGTAATTGTGAAATTACGACTTCCTAGTTTCTCTTGCCACTGGTTGCACCATCCTTTGCTTTGCTTTGGTAAGAATCTTACAAGAGCTTGGTAAGACGTTTTTTTTTGCGGAATTTTCACCACCCACTCACTGTAGTTGCAGGAATAATATTTTTGCTATCCATATGCTATTTTCTAACCATGACAGGAAGAAAAGGAGGTGAATACAATAATATTACGACAAACTTTGCGAGATGTAATCTACCGCAAAGAAATGTTGCACATAATCAAAAGACGCATAAGTTTTAGACCATTCCTACATCATGTCCTTCCACGAGTTACTATATTCTTTCATCTCTTCCTTTATATGATGGTTTAGATTCTACTAAATGTATTATTTGGGAAAATGATATGGATAATCTATTTGGACAATGCCGTATGAGTGAAAGGAGAAAGCTTTTGAATGTTGGTCATGCATTAGTTGATCATGCTTTAACTTTGTGGCAACATTTCTATATAACAAAAAAAATATCCTCTGACATGGAGTGATGCTAAATTGTTTATGAGAGAAATTTTTGTTGATACATCTTTTAAATCTATGTCTAGTTGTGATGAACACTTTTTGGA
>BCLH01001000.1:15754-64694 GCA_001602315.1 Zoysia pacifica | reverse complement strand
TGCTGATATTTCTATTCTTCCTATGCAACAAGAAGTGAATGAATTTGAAACTCCTAATTTTTATCCATTCACTAGTGCTGAAATTAAACATTTCACACTCATTACATGTAAAAATGATGAGCTAAAATTGCTATCTTTTCCAAACACTGTGGGTTATATTGAATATGATTCTTTTCGTGACCTTGCTACAGTAGAGAGGATGAAATTTTCAAAACCTGAATTGCCTTTGTTTACTAGAACAAATTTTTATGTTATTGACAATTACGATTCTAGAGGTGTCTTTATGGTGCATAGAGTTTATATTTGCTCAAATTTGAAGTCCTCTTGCATGATGAAAATAATTGGCAAACTAGATGATGGAAATAGAAAATGTCATGCCATGTCATATTTATCTAGTTTTTCTAAGACAACACACTTTATGGCTTCTCAGAATAATGATCTTGCTGATTTTTGTGATAAAAATACTCTATGTGATGCTTTAGTGTGCAAAGATGCCATGTTTCCAAGTCGTGATCTTTCTAGCTATTTGTACGCTCTTGTTACTGACTATTTGCAGAAGTATCATGATAAACAAGGGAGAAAGCCGAGGACGGCTTTCCATCAAGAAGGGGAGAATGATGAGATTATAAGGATCTTTGAGCCACTAAGTGAATGCATATCATGTTTTGGTCGCCTTAAAAAATTGACGTGAAAACCAGCCCCACCAGTGCATTTAATGCCTCGCTTCGGCGCCGATTATGAAACTTGTGTTTCTTGTGCTGAACCTGTCCAATCCACAATATCACACCCAAAAGCCAATTTTGGGTATGTATATCATTTTTTGGTCACCTTCAAAAATCGACGCGAAAGCCCGCCCCACCGGTGCACTTAATGCACCGGTTCAGCGCCGATTATGAAACTTGTGTTTTCGCGCCCAACATGTACAATCCACTCCATTACATCCAAAAACCAAGTTTGGGTTTGTATATTATGTTTTGGTCACCTTAAAAAATTGACGTGAAAACCGGCCCCACCGATGCATTCAATGCACCGGTTCGGTGCTGATTATGAAACTTGTGTTTATTGTGCCGAAGCTGTCCAATCAACTCCATTACACCCAAAAACCAATTTTGGGTTTGTATATGATGTTTTGGTCACCTCCAAAAAATCGGCGCGAAAACTGGCCCCACAGGTGCATTAAACGTACGTGTTCGGCGCCAATTATGAAACTTATGTTTTATGCGCCAAACCTGTCCAATCCACTCCAGTACACCCAAAAACCATGTTTGGGTACTTATATCATGTATTGGCCACCTTCAAAAATCGGCGCGAAAACAGGCCCCATAGTGCATTAAACATACATGTTCGGCGCCGATTATGAAACTTGTGTTTTTTGCGCTAAACCTGTCCAATCCACTCCAGAACACCCAAAAACCAATTTTGGGTATGTATATCATGTTTTGGTCACCTTCAAAAATCGGCGCAAAAACCGACCCCACAGGTGCTTTAAACATACGTGTTCGGCGCCGATTATGAAACTTGTATTTTTTGTGTCAAACCTGTCCAATCCACTCCATTACACCCAAAAATCAAGTTTGGGTATGTATGTCATGTTTTGGTCACCTTCAAAAATCAGAGCAAAAACCGACCTCACAGGTGCATTAAATGCACCGATACGCCGCCGATTATGAAACTTGTGTTTTTGAATCAAACATGTCCAACCCACTCTATTACACCCAAAAGCCATATTTGAGTATGTATATCATGTTTTGGTCACCTTCAAAATCCGACGCGAAAATCGGCCCCATAGGTGCCTCAAATGCACTAGTTCGGTTGCCGATTATGAAACTTGTGTTTTCCCGCAAAACATGTCCAATCCACGCCATAATCCCATCAAAAAACCATGTTTGGGTATGTATATCATGTTTTGGTCACCTTCAAAAATCGGGTCGAAAACTGGCCCCACAGGTGCATTAAACTTACATGTTCCGCGCCAATTATGAAACTTGCGTTTTTGCGCCAAACCTGTCCAATCCACTCGACTACACCCAAAAATCAAGTTTGGGTCCGTATGTCATGTTTTGCTCCCCTTCAAAAATTTGTACCAAAACCGGCCTCGCAGGTGCATTAAAAGCACCGGTACATCGTCGATTATGAAACATATGTTTTCACATCAAACATGTCCAACCCACTCCATTACACCCAAAAGCCATATATGCGTATGTATATCTTGTTTTGGTCACCTTCAAAATCCGGCGTGAAAACCGGCCCCACAGGTGGCTCAAAGGCACAGGTTCGAGCGCCGATTATGAAACCTTTGTTTTCCCGTCAAACTTGTCCAATCCACTCCATAACCCCCAAAAACCAAGTTTGGGTATGTATATCATGTTTTGGTCCCCTTCAAAAATCAGCGCGAAAACCAGCCCCACAAGTGCATTAAATGCACCGGTTCGACGCCGATTATGAAACTTGTGTTTTTGCGCCAAACATGTACAATCCACTCCATTACACCCAAAAACCAAGTTTGGGTCTGTATATCATGTTTTGGTCACCTTCAAAAATTGACGTGAAAACCGGCGTGCACCGGTTCGGCGCCGATTATGAAACTTATGTTTTTTTGCCGAACCTGTCCAATCCACACCATTACACCCAAAAACCAATTTTGGGTATGTATATCATGTTTTGATCGTTTTAAAAAATCGAATCGAAAACGGGCCCCACAGGATCATTAAACGTACATGTTCGGCGCCGATTATGAAACTTGTGTTTTTTACGCCAAATCTGTCGAATCCACTCCACTACACCCAAAAATCAAGTTTGGTTATGTATGTCATGTTTTGGTCCCGTTCAAAAATCAGTGCCAAAACCGACGCCATAGGTGCATTAAATGCACCGGTACTGCAGCAATTATGAAACATATGTTCTGGCATCAAACATGTCCAACCCACTCCATTACACCCAAAAGCCATATTTGGGTACGTATATCATGTTTTGGTAACCTTCAAAATACGGCGCGAAAATCGGCCCCATAGGTGCCTCGACTGCACCGGTGCGGGCGCCGATTATGAAACTTTTTTTCGCGCCAAACATGTGCAATCCACTCCTTTACTCCCAAAATCTATGTTTGGGTTTGTATTATATGTTTTGGTCACCTTCAAAAATTGGCGCAAAAACAGGCCCCACCGGTGCATTAAATGCACTGGTTCGGCGCCGACTATGAAACTTGTCTTTTCGCGCCAAAGATGTCCAATCCACTCCATTACACCCCAAAACCAAGATTGGGTATGTATATCATGTTTTGGTCCCCTTCATAAATCGGCGCGATCGACCCCACATGTGCATTAAAAGCACCGGTTCGGCGTCGATTATGAAACTTGTATTTTTGCGCCAATCCACTCCATTACACCCAAAAACCATGTTTGGATATGTATATCATATTTTGGTCACCCAAAAATCAAGTTTGCGTATGTATGTCATGTTTTGGTCACCTTAAAAAATCGGTGCGAAAACCAGCCCCACAGGTGCATTAAATGCATCAATTTTGGCGCCAATTATGAAATTTGAGTTTTCGTGCCAAACATGTCCAATCCACTCCAATACACCCAATAACCAAGTTTGGGTATGTATATAATGTTTTGGTCACCATCAAAAACCGACGCGAAAACTAGCCTCACAGGTGCATTAAACGTACGTGTTCGGCGCCGATTATAAAACTTATGTTTTTTGCGCCAAACCTGTCCAATCCACTCCACTACACCCAAAAATCAAGTTTGGGTATGTATGTCATTGTTTGGTCCCCTTCATAAATCAGTGCCAAAACCAGCCCCACAGGTGCATTAAATGCACCGATACGGTGTCGATTATGAAACTTTTGTTTTCGCATCAAACATGTCCAACCCACTCCATTACACCCAAAAGCCATATTTGGGTATGTATATCGTGTTTTGGTAACCTTCAAAATCCGACGCGAAAACCGGGTCCAAAGGTGCCTCAAATGCACCCGTTCGGCCGCCGATTATGAAACTTTTGTTTTCTTGTCAAACATGTGCAATCCACTCCATTACAACCAAAAACCAAGTTTGGGTATGTATATAATGTTTTGGAGACCTTCAAAAATCGGCGCGAAAATCGGCCCTGAGGTGCATTAAACGCACCGGTTCGGCGCCGATTATGAAACATGTGTTTTCACACCAAACATGTACAATCTAATCCATTACACCCAAAAATCAAGTTTGGGTATGTATATCATTTTTTGTCACCTTCAAAAATTGACGCGAAAACCGGCCCCACCGGGGCATTAAATAATGCACCGCTACGGCGTCGATTATGAAACTTGTGTTTTTTGTGCCGAACCAGTCCAATCCACTCCATTACACCAAATAACCAATTTTGGGTATGTATATCATGTTTTGGTCACCTTTAAAAACTGGCACGAAAACCGGCCCCATAGGTGCATTAAACGCACCGGTTCGACGCCGATTATAAAACTTGTATTTTTTGCGCCAAACCTGTCCAATCCACTCCATTACACCCCAAAATCAAGTTTGGGTATTCATGTCATGTTTTGATCAGCTTCAAAAATCGGTGAGAAAACCAACCCCACAGGTACAAGAAATGCAACGGTTCTGGCGCCGATTATGAATCAAAAATCCAATCCACTCCATTACACCCAAAAACAAAGATTAGATATTTATATAATGTTTTGGTGACCTTCAAAAAACGGTGCGAAAACCGGCCCCACAGGTGCATTAAAACTTGTGTTTTCGTGCCAAACATGTCCAATCCACTCGATTGCACCCAAAAACCAAGTTTATGTATGAATATCATGTTTTGGTCAACTTCAAAAATCGGTGCTATAACCAGCCCCACAGGTGCCTTAAATGCAACGGTTCTACCGCCGATTATGAAACCTGTGTTTTTGCGCCAAACATGTCCAATCCACTCCATTATACCCAAAAATGAAATTTGGTATGTATATCATATTTTGGTCACCCAAAAATAAAGTATGCGTAAGTATGTCACGTTTTGGTCCCCTTAAAAAATCGGTGCCAAAACCGGCCCCACAAGTGTATTAAATGCACCGGTACGGCGCCGATTATGAAACATGTGTTTTTGCATCAAACATATCCAACACACTCCATTACACCCAAAAGCCATATTTGGGTATGTATATCATGTTTTGGTAACCTTTAAAATCCGACGCGAAAACCGACACCACAGGTGCCTCAAATGCACCGGTTCGGGCGCCGTTTATGAAACTTTTATTTTCGCGCCAAACATGTGCAATCCACTCCATTACATTCAAAAACCAAGTTTGGGTATGTATATCATGTTTTGGTCTCCTTCGAAAATTGGCGTAAAAACAGGCCCCACTGGTGCATTAAAGGCACCGGTTCGGCGTCGATTATGAAACTTGTGTTTTTTGTGCCGAACCTGTCGAATCCACTCGATTACAACCAAGACCCAATTTTGGGTATGTATATAATGTTTCGGTCACCTTAAAAAATCGGCGCAAAAACCGATCTCATAGATGCATTAAAGGCATCTGTTCGGTGCCGATTATGAAACTTGTGTTTTTTGCGCCCAACCTGTTCAATCCTCTCCATTACACCCAAAAATCAAGTTTGGGTATGTATGTCATATTTTGGTCACACTCAAAAAGAGGTGCGACAGCTAGCCTCACATGTGCATTAAATGCTCCGGTTCTGACGCCGATTATGAAACTTGTGTTTTCGCACCAAACATGTTCAATCCACTCCATTACACCCAAGAACGAAGTTTGGGTATGTATGTCATGTTTTGGTTGCCTTCAAAAATCGGCGCGAAAACCGGCCCCACAGGTGCAATAAACGTACGTCTTCGGCGCCGATTATGAAACTTGTTTTTCTTGTGCTGAACCATTCCAATCAACTCCATTACACCCAAAAACCACTTTTGGTATGTATATCATGTTTTGGTGACCTTCAAAAATCAGTGCGAAAACTAGCCCCACAGGTGCATTAAATGCATTGGTTTTGATACCGATTATGAAGCTTGTGTTTTTGCGCCGAACATGTCCAATCCACTCCGTTACACCTAAAAACCAAGTTTGGGTATGTACATCATGTTTCGGTCCCCTTCAAAAATCGGCGCGAAAAACAGCCCCACAGGTGCATTAAAGGCGCCGATTATGAAAGATATGTTTTTTGTGCTAAACCTGTCCGATCCACTCTATTACACTCAAATATCAAGTTTGGGTATGTTTGTCATGTTTTGGTCACCATCAGAAATCAGTGCCAAAACCGACCACAGATTATGAAACTTGTGTTTTTGCATCAAACATGTACAACCCACTCCATTACACCCAAAAGCCATATTTTGGTATGTATATCATGTTTTGGTCACCCTCAAAATCCGACGTAAAAACCGGCCCCACAGGTGCCTCAAATGCACTGGTTTCTGGTGCCGATTATGAAACTTGTGTTTTCACGCCAAACATCTCCAATCCACTCCATAACCCCCAAAAACCAAGTTTGGATATGTATATCATGTTTTGGTCCCCTTCAAAAATCAGCACAAAAACTGGCCCCAAAAGTGCATTAAATGCACCGGTATGGCACCGATTATGAAACTTGTGTTTTTTGTACCGAACCTGTCCAATCCACTCCATTACACCCAAAAACCAATTTTGGGTATGTGTATCATGTTTTAGTCACCTTCAAAAATCGATGCGAAAGCTGGCCCCACAGGTGCATTAAACGTACGTGTTCGGCGCCGATTATGAAACTTGTGTTTTTTCGCCAAACCTGTCCAATCCACTCCACTACTCCCAAAAATCAAGTTTGGGTATGTATGTCATGTTTTGGTCACCTCCCCTTCTTTGTAGCAAGCCGTCCTCGGCTTGATCCAGTGGTTGACAAAGTTTCTTGTGGTCAGATTGAGATGGATGATGAGCAGAACATCGGGCCCCAACAATACATTCTCCTGTGTCCTGAGCTGCTCCTGTTGATAGAAAACAAAACTAGAGAAACTTTGCAATTCATTGTTTGTATTAGTGCACGTCATTGTTTGATTCTGATTGTGTATTTCAAAACTGTGTTTCAGATTAGAGCATATGATGACTTTAGACACCAAGAAATCTACAATCTCATCATATTTGCCAATTGCATGAAAAACACAGTAGCCCAAACATTGCAATAAACAATTCTGAAATAATTTCTTCTCCAAATAACCCATGTTACAAGAAACATCAAATTAAATATAACCTATAGTTGTTAAAGAAGATCTGAGCTTAAACTTTTTCTCATTCATATCAGTGCAATGAAAAGATAACCTGCTAGAGACGCGAGCCTAGACATAAAGATAGTCCAACAAATGATACAAAAGGCTTAGGATAGTAGCAACTAAAACACGCAGCACTTCTCTCTATTTTTTTCAATTCTTTGACTTTCTTTTTCTGCAACTTCTCTCTTTTTTTCCTTTTATTTTCTTTTCTTTTCTTTTTCTCTCCCTCTGTTTTTTTTGTGATGGAATAAAAATAGAGATGAACAAAAGTGCAACTAGCAGATAGCAGATAGGATATCGCAGATCTCTTTTGCAATTCCGACACGCTCGGGTGGTATTTTATGTCAAGTGTGGATTCGTTGGAAAGATAACACGAAGATCTTTCCAGGTTTTGTATAAAAATGAGTCAAACAAACAACAGATCTCAGAGATATGGTTGTTTTCTTCCGCACCAAAATTTGGTAACCGAATCTGTTATTTGCAACAAACTCAGATCTGGATTGATTTCTTCCTTCTATTGTAGATATGAGCCAGGAACGTGACAAGAACTCGAAACTCTAATGGATTAAACGCAAAGACCAGCAACACGACACGATGATGCAACCACGAATTCAACAACGCAAATTACTGAAAATTGTGATGCACAGGCTCAAAGGGTATAGGACAGCGGAATGATTCAATATTTTTTTGTATGGCTTTTATGTGGATAGTGGAAAAATGAATGAAACGATAAACGAGATGAGATAAATCTCACCGAGCAACCTGGGAAGCTGATACCACTTGATACGACATGAGGTGCCCGATCATTCGGTGAGGCGATAACTATCGATTTGGTGGAGTCGACCCTCATGATCCAACTACAAACGAACAGATCGTGTGCGCCTTAGAAATCGCAGAACCAACTCCAAATGGTTATTGACCATGCTGGACAGCAAGATCAACCTGATCACGTAGATCAATTCCTGCAAGCAATCGAAGAACAAGCAAGAACAAGATGTGGCAAACCAGGAATCTCTCACAATATGAGATTCTCAAAGCTGTCTAACAGGTGGCCGTTGGACATAACTGAAGATCAGAAAGTTTGCATAAGAGCTAAACTACAACAAAAGAAAACCCGAGTGTTTCTGGTGGCAGCTGGGACCTTTAAATATGGTGGAGGACGACTAGGGGGTGCTGGGGTCGTCCTCAAACCCTAGGATGCGCCTCTAATGGACTCACCTTGATACATGGGCCAACGGCCCAAGTTGGGGTGACGCAGCACCTTCTGTATAAAAATGACGATTGGCACTGACTCCGACATGATATGAAGGTTGGATCCATTCAAAAGTAGACTTCGTTAGCTTTCCAGAATGTACTTAAACACCCAAATTGGATTCTATATGAAGTCGTGGCTTTCGTTGCAAGTTTGTACTGTTTTGCAGTCCGAATCCACCATGTGTGAATAATTTCATTGAAGTCCTCATCAGAGGATATGTTGTCCATATCAGTCCCCTTCAAAAAATCAGTGCGAAAACCAGCCCCACAGGTACATGAAATGCAACGGTTCTCGCGCCGATTATCAAACTTGTGTTTTCGCACCAAACAAATCCAATCCACTCTATTACACCCAAAAACCAAGATTAGGTATGTATATCTTGTTTTGGTCACCTTCAAAAATCCGTGCGAAAACCGACCCCATGGGCGCATCAAGTGCACCAGGTTGGGTGCCGCTTATGAAACATGTGTTTTCGTGCCAAACATGTCCAATCCACTCCATTGCACCCAAAAACCAAGTTTATGTCTGAATATCATGTTTTGGCCCCCTTCAAAAATGCCGCGAAACGGTCCCCACAGGTGCATTAAATGCCTCGGTTCGTCACCGATTATGATACATGTGTTTTTGCGCCAAACATGTCCAGTCCACTCCATTACACCCAAAAACCAATTTTGGGTATGTATATCATGTTTTGGCCACCTTCAAAAATCGGCGCGACAACCGGCCCCACTGGTGCAATAAATGAACCGGTTCGGCGCCGATTATGAAACTTGTGTTTTTTGCGCCAAACCTATCGAATCCACTAAATTACACCCAAAAATCAAGTTCCGTTTTGCTTGTCATGTTTTGGTCACTTTAAAAAATTGGTGCGAAAAACAGCCCCACAAGTGCATTAAATGCAACAGTTCTAGCGCCCATTATGAAACTTGTATTTTCGTGCCAAACATGTTCAATCCACAAAATTACACCAAAAAATCAAGTTCGGTTATGCTTGTCATGTTTTGGTCACCATCAAAAATCGGTGCGAAAAACAGCCCCACAGGTGCATTAAATGCAACGGTTCTAGCGCCAATTATGAAACTAATGTTTTCATGCCAAACATGTCCAATCAACTCCATTACCACCCAAAAACCAAGATTGGGTATGTATATCATATTTTGGTCACCTTCAAAAATCGGCGCGGAAACGGTCCCCATAGGTGCATTAAATGCCCCGGTTCGGCACCGATTATGAAACATGTGTTTTTGCGCCAAACATGTCTAGTCCACTCCATTACACCAGAAAATAGTTTGGGTATGTATATCTTGTTTTGCTTACCTTCAACAACCGGTGCTAAAACCGGCCCCACAGATGCATTAAATGCACCGGTTCGGCGCCGATTATGAAACTTGTGTTTTCGCGTCAAACATGTACAATCCACTCAATTACACCTAAAAATCAAGTTTGGGTATGTATATCTTTTTTTGGTCACCTTCAAAAATTGACGCAAAAACCGGTTCCACCGGTGCATTAAATGCATCGGTTTGGCGCCGATTATGAAACTTGTGTTTTTTGGGCCGAACTGTCGATCCACTCCATTACACCAAATAACCAATTTGGGGTATGTATATCATATTTCGGTCACCTTCAATAACCGGTGCGAAAACCGGCCCCATAGATGCACTAAACGCACTGGTTCGACGCCGATTATGAAACTAATGTTTTTGGCGCCAAACCTGTCCAATCCACTCCATTACACCCAAAATCAAGTTTGGGTCTGCATGTCATGTTTTGGTCCCCTTCAAAAATCGGTGCAAAAACCAGCCCACAGGTACATGAAATGCAACGGTTCTCGCACCGATTATTAAACTTGTGTTTTTGCGCCAAACAAATCCAATCCACTCCATTACACCCAAAAACCAAGATTAGGTATGTATATCATGTTTTGGTCACCTTCAAAAATCGACGCAGAAACGGTCCCCACAGGAGCATTAAATGCTCCGGTTCGGCGCCGATTATGAAACTTATGTTTTCATGCCAAACATGTACAATCCACTCCATTACACACAAAAACCAATTTTGGATATGTATATCATGTTTTGGCCACCTTCAAAAATCGACGCGAAAACCGGCCTCACCGGTGCATTTAATGCACCGCTTCGGCGTCGATTATGAAACTTGTGTTTCTTGTGCCGAACGTGTCCAATCCACTCTATTACACCCAAAAACCAATTTTGGGTATGTATATCATGTTGTGGCCACCTTCAAAAATCGGCGTGAAAACCGACCCCACAGGTGGAATAAATTAACCGGTTCGGCGCCGATTATGAAACTTGTGTTTTTTGCGCCAAACCTGGCGAATCCACTAAATTACACCCGAAAATCAAGTTCGGTTATGCTTCTCATGTTTTGGTCACCTTCAAAAATCGGTGCGAAAAACAGCCCCACAGGTGCATTAAATGCAACGGTTCTAGCAGCAATTGTGAAACTTGTATTTTCGCGCCAAACATGTCCAAATCCACTAAATTACACTCAAAAATCAAGTTCGGTTATGCTTGTCATGTTTTGATCACCTTCAAAAATCGGTGCGAAAAACAGCCCCATAGGTGCATTAAATGCAACTGTTCTAGCGCTAATTATGAAACTTGTATTTTTGTGTCAAACATGTTCAATTCACTCCATTACACCCTAAAACCAAGATTCGGTGTCTATATCATGTTTTGGTCACCTTCAAAAATCGGTGCGAAAATCAACCCCACAGGTGCATTAAATGCACCGGTACGGCGCCGATTGTGAAACTTGTGTTCTTGCGCCCAACATGTCCAATCGACTCTATTACAACCAAAAACCAAGTTTCGATATGTATATCATATTTTGGTCACCCAAAAACCAAGATTGGGTATGTATGTCATATTTTGGTCACCATCAAAAATCAGTGCGAAAACCGGCCTCACAGGTGCATTAAATGCACCGGTTTTGGCGCCGATTTTGAAACTTGTGTTTTTGCGCCAAACATGTCCAATCCAATCTATTACACCGAAAAACCTAGTTTGGGTATCTATATCATGTTTTGGTCACCTTAAAAAATCGGCGCGAAAACCGGCCCGACAGGTGCATTAAACGTACGTGTTCGATGCTGATTATGAAACTTGTGTTTTTTGCGCTAAACCTGTCCAATCCACTCCATTACACCCAAAAATTAATTTTGGGTATGTATATCATGTTTTGGTCACCTTCAAAAATCGGCGGAAAAAAACCGGCCCCACAGGTGCGTCAAATGCACCGGTTCAGCGCCGATTATGAAGATTGTGTTTTCGCACCAAACATGTTCAATCTACTCCATTACACCCAAAAACCAAGTTTGGGTATGTATATCAAGTTTTGGTCACCTTCAAAAATCGGCGCAAAAACAGGCCCCACCAGTGCATTTTAATGCAACGGTTCGGCGTCGATTACGAAACTTACGTTTTCTATGCCGAACCTGTCGAATCCACTCGATTACACCTAAGAACCAATTTTGGGTATGTATATAATGTTTCGGTCACCTTCAAAAATCGGCGCGAAAACCGGCCCTACAGGTGCATTAAAGGCACCTGTTCGGCACCGATTATGAAACTTGTGTTTTTTGCGCCAAACCAGTCCAATCCACTCTATTACACCCAAAAATCAAGTTTGGGTATGTATATCATGTTTTGGTCACACTCAGAAAGAGGTGTGACAACCAGCCTCACAGGTGCATTAAATGCACCGGTTCTGGAGCCGATTATGAAACTTGTGTTTTCGCACCAAACATGTTTAATCTACTCCATTACACCCAAAAACCAAGTTTGGGTATGTATATCATGTTTTGGTCACCTTCAAAAATCGGCGCAAAAACTGGCCCCACAGGTGCATTAAACGTACGTGTTCGGCGCCGATTATGAAACTTGTGTTCTTGCGTCAAACATGTTCAATCCACTCCATTACACCTAAAAACCAAGTTTGGGTATGTATATCATGTTTTGGTGACCTTTCTAAATCGACGCAAAGATCAACCCCACAGGTGCATTTATTGCACCGGTTCGACGCCGATTATGAAAGTTGTGTTTTGCGTCAAATATGTCTAATCCACTCCATTACACCCAAAAACCAAGTTTGGATATGCATATCATATTTTGGTCACCCAAAAATCAAGTTTGCGTATGTATGTCATGTTTTGGTCGCCATAAAAAATCAGCGCGAAAACCGGCCGCACAAGTACATTAAATGTACCGGTTCGGCGTCGATTATGAAACTTGTGTTTTCGCGCCAAACATGCACATTCCACTCCATTACACCCAAAAACCAAGTTTGGGTCTGTATATCCTGATTTGCTCATCTTCAAAAATTGACGCAAAAACCGGCTCCACCGGTACATTAAATGCACCGGTTCGCCGCCGATTATGAAACTTATGTTTCTTGTGCCAAACCTCCATTACACCCAAAAACCAATTTTAGGTATGTATATCATGTTTTGGACACCTTCAAAAATCGGTGTGAAGATCGACCCCACAGGTGCATTAAATGCACCGGTTCGGCGCCGATTATGAAACTTGTGTTTTTGCACCAAACATGTCCAATCCAGCCCATTACACCAAAAAATCAAGTTTGGATATGTATATCATATTTTGATCACCCAAAAATGAGGTTTAAGTATGTATGTCATGTTTTGGTCACCTTCAAAAATCGGTGCGAAAACTAGCCCCACAGGTGCATTAAATGCACCGGTTTTGGCGCCGATTATGAAACTTATGTTTTTACACCAAACATGTCCAATCCACTCCAATACACCCAATAACCAAGTTTGGGTATGTATATCATGTTTTGGTCACCTTCAAAAATCAGCACGAAAAGTGGCCCCACAGGTGCATTAAACGTACGTGTGCGGCGCCGATTATGAAACTTGTGTTTTTTACACCAAACCTGTCCAATCCACTCCACTACACCCAAAAATTAAGTTTGAGTATTGATGAGGACGCCACACCTTCCATTCCAACCATTCGAGCCCGTGCATGTGAGGTCAATTATGTGATTCTGCTTATGAATAATAGAGAGGACCCAAATGCATGGGAAGTCCTGCCGGAAGGTCTCAGACTCCTGAACAGCACTAGTTTGTGACGACCACCTCAACTTCAAACAAACTCCGATTTTGATGTTTAAGTACTTGTTGAAAAGCTCCTCACGTCTACGTTCCAACGGATCCAACCTCATCTTCATACCATATAGGAGTTAGAGCCAATCGTCATTTAAAAACTGAAGGTGCTGCGTCACCTAAACTTGGGCCGTTGTCCCGTGTATCAAGTTGAGCCTATTAGGGGTGCGTCCTAGGGTTTGAGGACGACCATTGAGGGCGACCTCAGCACCCCGGTGGTCATCCTTTCTCCTATTTAAAGGCCCCAGCCGCCGCCAAAACACTTGGGTATTCTTTTATTATAGTTTAGTTCTTATGCAAACTTTTTGATCTTCAGTTGTGTCCAACGGCCACCTGTTAGACAGCTTTGAGAACCCCAAATTGTGAGAGATTCCAGGTTTCCCACATCTTGTTCTTGCTTGTTCTTCGATTGCTTGCAAGAATTTATCTTCGTGATCAGGTTGATTTTTCTGTCCAGCATGGTTAATAACCATTCAGAGTTGGTTCTGCAATTGCTAGGGTGCACATGACCTGTTCGTTTGTAGTTGGATCGTAAGAGTCGACTCCACCAAATCGATAGTTATCACCTCACCGAAAGATCAGGCACCTCAAGTCCTATCAAGTGGTATCAGATTTCTGGTTTCTCGGTGAGATCTCCTCGCTCTTGTCTTTAGTTTTCTTTTGTTTTTCCTACTATCCATAGAAAAGCCAAAAAAATACTTGATTTGTTCCCGCTATCCCAGACCTTTTGGCCTTTGAATCTTCTTTTTAGTAGTTTGTTTTGTGGAGATCGTGCTGCATTTGATCGGTTAGAGTTGCTGTTTCAAACGTATATTTACTTTTCACAATCATCTCATTCAACTTTCCATATTCCAAAAATCTGGATGCAATCTGTAAAAGAGAGAAAGAATCAAAACAAATCCGAAAACCTTGATCTCATGAAATCTGGAAATAATCAAGGAAAATCAGGAAACAATCTTCCATAATCAGGGTGCAATCCACGAAATCAAATCAAGATTCAGATTTGTTGGAAATAACAGATTCGGTTACTTGATTTTTGGCGCGAAAGGAAAGAGCCATATCTCTCTCATCCGTTCCTTGTTTGGTATGTTTGAGCACAATCTGGAAAGTTTAGGGCATTATCTTTCCAACGGATCTGACTTTGCCACGAAACTACACCTGAGCGCGTCGCAATAACAAAAGTGCTCTAATATCTACTATAAAAAAAACATTTGTTCATCTTTTGAGACTATTTGTTGCATATTACATAGGGTAGGAATTTGTTACTTTACAGTACCCTACCTTACATAGTCAACTAGCGTCTCTCCTTGTACTTGGTGTGAAAATCTTTTCGTTGCTTGCATCAAGTCAAGTTTTTCTTAGCGCACCATTTGCTACGTTTCTTCCTTGTAGCAGCATCTCGTACTGAAATTTTGAGCACTTATTCAACATTGCATTTGCTAAATTGATTGTGCTAACCTTTGCTACAAAGTGAAACTGCCCTAGCGCCACAGATTTCTACAGCAAATAGAATTTGTGTCCCTGGCAATCGCTCCATCAATCTCCCCTGGTTGACACCATTGGCTGCAAGTCACACTTCTTTGTATGGTAAGAACTTGATACTGGTTCCGACCGAGTGATCCACATCCTAGTAGTTGTAGAGCACATATTTGTTTCTCTACTTTGTTGCTAACAATGGCAGGACCTACGGAGGCATTCAACAAGGCGTATCCACATTCTCCTCGTCCCTGGGGTATCATCATGCATTTTGAGCGGCAAGTATAGCTGCAAGTCTATGGATTAGCAGAAGATATTTATGTAACAAATGAACGCCTTGATATATTAGAAACTAGTCAAATTGAAACAGGTACCACTCTTGCTGAAATGAAGACAGCACAAGCCACCACCAACACCAACCTAGCCACCATTATGGAGCGGCTTGAGGTGCTGTCCCTACAAATTGCAAATGTCGTCCAACAACAAGCTGCCCATAGTGAGATTGATGAACATGTGGAGGCAGATTATGGTGGTGACACCGAACAGGAAGATCTTCCCCACAATAACAACCATCGAGAACGTCGTCGCCAGAATGCAAATCAGCGCGGACAGCCTCAGCAAAACAACCGTCATGCGGTACGTAACCAGGATAATTCATTTGCTAATGTGAAATTCTCTCTACCTCCATTTAATGGCAAATATAATCCTGATGCTTATTTTGATTGGGAACTTGCTGTTGATAAAAAATTTGCATGCCATGCTGTTCCCACTGTTTCACAAGTTAGGGTTGCTACTAGTGAGTGTACAGATTTCGCTTCCATTTGGTGGCGTGAACATTGCAGCAAACATCCTAATAACATCCCCACCACTTGGGAGGCATTGAAAGCACTCATGCGTCATAGATTTGTTCCATCATACTATGCTAGAGATATGCTTAACAAACTGCAGCGGTTGAATCAAAGAACAAAATCTGTTGAGGAGTATTTTCAAGAGCTACAGACAGGTATGTTTCGTTGTGGCTTAGTTGAGGATGATAATGCGGCAATATCACGTTTTTTGGGTGGACTAAACTGTGACATTTAGGATATTCTTGATTTCTATGACTATCACAATATCACGCGTTTATTCCATCTTGCTTGTAAAGCTGAACGTCAAGCGCAGGGTCGACAAATGACGACATGAGCTAACTCTTTTGTAGGACGGAGACCACAACGTTCAAGCCATTCACACCGTCGACTACTTCACAGTCTACATCACCATCTCCTACCAACAGCAAAACATGAGTTTCTACACCATATTTGTCCACTCCAACAACGACCAAACCTCCTCTAGGTAATCCAGCACCTAGCACCTCGGTTGTCTCCACGGGACGCACAAAAGACATCCAATGTCATCACTGCAAGGGCTATGGACATGTCATACGGGACTGTCCAAACAAGCGTGTCCTAATTGTTCATAACGATGGTGAGTATTCTTCAGCTAGTGATTTTGATGAAGACACACTTGCTCTGCTTGCCACTAACATTGCAGGACAGGACGAAGAACATGTTGCTGCTAATGCTGCTGATAAGTATTTGAGCCTTGTTGTACAACATGTCCTCAGTACGCAGGTCGCTCCACAAGAACAAAACCAACGACACAATCTATTCCACACTAAAGGTGTCATTCAAGAGAGGTCTATTCGCATAATCATTGATGGGGGAAGCTGTAACAACTTGGCAAGCACAGATATGGTCGAGAAACTCGCTCTCCATACTCGACCGCTTCCCCATCCCTATCGCATTCAATGGCTAAACCAAGGTGGTAAGATGAAGGTGACACGCTCTGTACGCATCAATTTTTCTATGGGTTGGTATCATGATTCTGTTGATTGTGATGTTGTTTCGATGCAAGCATGCTCTTTGCTGCTTGGTAGACCGTGGCAATACGATACTGATTGTGTGCACCATGGCCGCACGAACCAATACTCACTCATCTTTAAGGGCAAGAAAGTTATTTTGCATCCTATGTCCCCAGAACAGATAATTAAAGATGAACTTGCTAGAGCAAACAAAGAGAACAAACATAGTGATTCACAAATTTTGCAAAAAGAAATTAAACTAAAAGCTCCTGTTTTTCTAGCCACACATGCTGATCTTGATGAGTGCAATGATGCTAGTCTTCCTTACTATGCTCTCATGTGTACACATGTATTGTTCTCACTTGATAATGTGCCGCCTGTTGTTGTACCACCGGCTGTTACTAAGCTTTTGCAGGACTTCTCTGATGTTTTTCCGAATGATGTCCCTGCTGGTCTTCCACCTCTTCGTGGCATTGAACACCAGATTGATCTCATTCTAGGATCATCATTGCCGAACCACGCGCCATACCGCACTAACCCAGAGGAAACAAAAGAAATTCAGCGTCAAGTACAAGAATTGCTTGATAAGGGGTTAAATTCATGAGTCTCTTAGTCTTTGTGCTGTTCCTGTTTTGTTAGTGGCCAAGAAGGATGGTTCATGGCGCATGTGCATTGATTGTCGTGCCATTAATAACATAACAATTCACTATCGTCACCCTATACCAAGGTTAGACGATATGTTTGATGAGCTAAGTAGCGCTGTTCTATTCTCTAAGGTTGATTTGCATAGTGGGTATCATCAAATTCGCGTGAAGTTGGGGGATGAATGAAAAACAGCCTTTAAAATAATATTTGGTTTATATGAATGGTTGGTCATGCCTTTTGGATTGACTAATGCTCCCAGCACTTTCATGAGATTAATGAGCGAAGTTTTGCGGGCTTTCATAGGCAAGTTTGTGGTTGTTTATTTTGATGATATTCTGATCTATAGCAAGTGTTTGGAGGACCATTTGTACCATTTGCATGCTGTTTTTGATGCTTTGCGAACTGCACATCTTTTCGAGAACTTAGCTAAGTGTAGCTTCTGCACAGACTGTGTTTCTTTCCTTGGCTATGTTGTTACAGCACAGGGTATTGAAGTGGATAGCACCAAGATTGAAGCAATACAAAGCTGACCATCTCCCACACTGTGACGCAAATTCAAAGTTTCCTTGGACTTGCTGGATTTTATCGTTGGTTTGATCATGATTTCAGCACCATTGCTGCTCCGTTGAATGAACTCACGAAAAAGTGTGTTCCCTTCTCTTGGGGCCTAGCACAAGAAGAAGCCTTCCTAATTTTAAAAGATAAGTTGACCCATGCACCCTTACTTCAGCTCCCTGATTTCACTAAGATGTTTGAGCTGGAATGTGATGCTAGTGGAATTGGGTTAGAGGGTGTTTTATTGCAGGAAGGAAAACCGGTAGCATATTTTAGCGAGAAATTAAACGGCGCCAGTTTGAACTATTCCACTTATGATAAAGAACTTTTTGCGCTGGTTCGAACTCTTCAAACATGACAGCACTACTTGTGGCCTAGTAAATTCATTATTTATTCAGATTATGAATCTTTGAAACACATTCGTAACCAATCAAATCTGAACCGTAGGTACGCTAAATGGGTGGAACTCATTGAGTCTTTTCCTTATGTTATCAAGCATAAGAAAGGGAAAGAAAATGTGATTGCTGATGCTTTATCTCGTCGCTACACTATGCTCTCACAATTGTATTTTAAAATTTTTGGGCTGCAAACTATGAAGGACCAGTATTGTCTTGACCCTGATTTCAAAGACATTATTTTGAATTGCAAAGAGGGCAGAACATGGGGAAAATACTTTATGGATGATGGATTTTTGTTCCGTGCTAACAAGTTATGCATTCCAGCAAGTTTGATTCGTCTTTTGCTGTTACTGGAAGCACATGGAGGTGGACTCATGGGACATTTTGGCGTTGGGAAGACGAAGGACATCCTTGCAGATCATTTCTTTTGGCCTAAGATGCGACGTGATGTGGAAAGATTTGTCGCTCGCTGCACCGCCTGTCACAAAGCTAAGTCACGAATCAACCCCCACGGTTTGTATAGTCCTCTTCCCATCCCTACTCCTCCTTGGGAGGATATTTCAATGGATTTCATTTTAGGACCGCCTAGAACAAAGAAGGGGAGGGACAGCATCTTTGTAGTTGTTGATAGATTCTCCAAAATGGCTCACTTCATTCCTTGTCACAAGAGTGATGATGCGACTAATGTTGCTGATTTCTTCTTTCGCGAAGTTGTTCGCTTACATGGGGTGCCAAAAACAATAGTTTCAGATCGTGATACAAAATTTCTTAGCCACTTTTGGAGAACTCTATGGAACAAAATGGGGACGAAATTACTTTTCAGCACCACATGTCATCCCCAAAATGATGGTCAAACTGAGGTAGTTAATAGAACTTTATCTACCATGCTTAGGCAGTTTTGAAAACAAATCTTAAACTTTGGGAAGATTGTTTACCTCATGTTGAGTTTGCCTACAACCGTTCTATACACTCTACCACACGCATGTGCCCTTTTCAAATTGCATATCGTTTTATTCCTCCGGCACCAATTGATTTGATATCTATTCCACCTTCTGGTAAAGTTAATTTTGATGCCGAGAAACGTGTCCAATTCATGCTGAAAATAAATAAGCAAACAAAACAGAACATTGCACACACAAATGCAAAGAATCAGGTTGCTGATAGTAAAGGAAGGAAACTCATTACTTTTGAACCTGGTGATTTAGTTTGGGTACACTTAAGGAAGGATCGTTTTCCTAATTTGCGCAAGTCTAAGTTGATGCCTCATGCTGATAGTCCATTCAGAATATTGCGTAAAATTAATGATAATGCTTATAAAGTTGATCTACCTGCAGAATATGGTGTTTCTTATACTTTCAATGTTGCAGATTTGAAGCCATATGTAGGTGATGAAAAAGCCATATGTAGGTGATGAAAAAGCCATACGCAGAATATGGTGTTTCTTCTAAGTTGATGCCTCCAAGTCAAGAAGAGGAGGATGATGAGGACACCACACCTTCCATTCCAACCATTGATGGACAAATCACTCGAGCCCGTGCACGTAAGATCAATTGATTCTGCTTATGAATAATGGAGAGGACCCAAATGCAAGGGGAGTCCTGCTGGAAGGTCTCGGACTCCTGAACAGCACCAGTTTGTGACGACCACCATGACTTCAAGCAAACTCTGATTTTTGATGTTTAAGTACTTGTTGGAAAGCTCCTCACGTCTACTTCCAACAGATCCAGCCTCATCTTCATACCATGTCGAAGTTAGAGCCAATCGTCATTTGAAAACAGAAGGCGCTGCGTCACCTAAACTTGGGCCGTTGGCCCGTGTATCAAGTTGAGCCTATTAGGGGTGCGTCTTAGAGTTTGAGGGCGACCTCAGCACCCCTGTGGTCGTCCTCTCTCCTATTTAATGGCCCCATCCACCGCCAAAACACTTGGGTTTTCTTTTATTATAGTTTAGCTTTTATGCAAACTTTCTGATCTTTAGTTGTGTCCAACGACCACCTGTTAAACAGCTTTGAGAACCTCATATTTTGAGAGATTCCTGGTTTGCCACATCGTGTTCTTGCTTGTTCTTTGATTGCTTGCAGGAATTGATCTTCGTGATCAGGTTGATCTTGCTGTACAGCACGGTCAATAATCATTCGGAGTTGGTTCTGCGATTGCTAAGGCGCACACGACCTGTTCGTTTGTTGTCGGATTGTGAGGGTCGACTCCACCAAATCGATAGTTATCACCTCTCTGAAAGATCGAGCACCTCAAGTCCTATCAAGGTGTAATGCCATCTAGACTGTTTAATTACTAAGAAACCTATTTACTAAGTTTGAACTCTCAAAACAAACCACAAACCAAAGAGACCTCATCGAATTCCATCTGACTGGCAAGCTCACCAGGGTACCAACACCTAGCTACCAACTCATCGGGTCCCACCCGACTACCAAGACAAGATCAACCGGAACCAACCAACCATACAGTGGAACTAGTCATGAAACTGCCTAGGTCGCTCTTGATCGTGAGCAGGGATGTCATGACAGTTTTATCTGTTAAGAGTTTGCACAGTTTTCACCACATCTCCTGTTGCCAGATGGACTAAAAACCTTCTTTATGCTAATATTCATCGATACATTACACATTTCCTTAGATGTGTGGCCAAAAGCTCTACAAAGCCATTACAAGATGTCACTTAGTCAATATGCACCCGCTCAGGTTTCACCACCACGACATCCATGGAGACTATTTTACCTCCGTCGCAGAAGCCCCCTCTTGCACCACTACACCACCACATGGTATATATTAAACTAAGCTCAACCAATTAGTCAGCCAGGCCTACTCATTTATGCCTTGTGGCTGCGCTGTAAAGCCAGGTTACATGATTCACGAACCGGTCCTTAGAATATGGAACATGCACTAGCACATATCATAAACACCGAATATTCAAAAGCATCATACCATACCATCCATCCTTCTCAGATTCTCTATACACTAAGTCATTATCATTTTCTTTAACATGAAGATGTGGCAAACTAGAAATCTCTTCAAATGTGGGGTTCTCAAATGGCTGTCTAACACGTGGTCGTTGGACACGACTGAAGATCAGAAAAGTTTGCAAAGAGCTAAACTATAACTAAAGAAAACCCGAGTGTTCCTGGTGGCGGCTGGGACCTTTAAATAGGGTGGAGGACGACCAGGGGGGCTGGGGTCGTCCTCAAACCCTAGGATGCGCCCCTAATGGGCTCAACTTGATACATTCTCCAACGGCCTAAGTTGGGGTGACGCAGCACCTTCTGTATAAAAATGACAATTGGCGCTGACTCCAACGTGATATGAAGGTGAGATTGGATCCATTCGAAAGTAGACTTCATGAGCTTTCCAGAATGTACTTAAACACCCAAATTGGATTCTATATGAAGTCGTGGCTTTCGTTGCAAGTTTGTACTATTTTGCAGTCCGAATCCACCATGTGCGAATATTTTCATTGAAGTCCTCATCAGAGGATATGATGTCCACATTATCCTCACACACTTGAATTAGAGTCGTCCTCGACTCAATTTCAAATTGCAAAAGCGCCACTCCAATATGCCCTTCTGAAATTATAAAAGGTGAAGGCCACGGGGGTATGTATGTCATCTCATCATCCTCTCCCACTTGATTTGGAGTCGTCCTCGACTCGAGTTCAGATTTGAGAACCGCCACTCCACCGTGCCCTTCGAAAATCATAAAAGGTGGTGGCCACGGGGGTATTCTGATGCGGTCAAGTGGCGCAGCAGGAACATATAAGATTTCATCATTCTTGATAGGACTTGAGTGCCCAATCTTTCGGTGAGGTGATAAATATTGATTTGGTGGAGTCGACCCTCACGATCCGACTACAAACGAACAGGTCGTGTGCGCCTTAGCAATCACAGAACTAACTCCGAATGGTTATGAACCTCGTCGAAACAGCGAGATCAACCTGATCATGAAGATCAATTCCTGTAAATAATTGAAGAACAAGCAAGAACAAGATGTGACAAACCAGAAATCTCTTCAAATGTGGGGTTCTCAAATGGTTGTCTAACAGGTGGTCGTTGGACACAACTTAAGATTAGAAAAGTTTGCAAAGAGCTCAACTATAACAAAAGAAAACTCGAGTTTTCCTGATGGCGGCTGGGACCTTTAAATAGGGTGGAGGACGACCAGGGGGTGCTGGGGTCGTCCTCAAACCCTAGGACACGCCTCTAATGGGCTCAATTTGATACGCCAACGACCCAAGTTGGGGTGACGCAGCACCTTCTGTATAAAAATGACGATTGGCACTGCCTCCGATGTGATATGAAGGTGAGATTGGATCCATTCGAAAGTAGACTTCATGAGCTTTCCAAAATGTACTTAAACACCCAAATTGGATTCTATATGAAGTCGTGGCTTTCGTTGCAAGTTTGTACTGTTTTGCAGTCCGAATCCACCATGTGTGAATATTTTCATTGAAGTCCTCATCAGAGGATATGATGTCCACATCATCCTCACACACTTGAATTAGAGTCGTCCTGGACTCAATTTCAGATTCCAAAAGCGCCACTCCGATATGTCTTCCTAAAATTATGAGAGGTGGAGGCCATAAGGGTATGTATGTGATCTCATCATCCTCTCTCACTTGATTTGGAGTCATCCTTGACTCGAGTTCAGATTTGAGAACCGTCACTCCGCCGTGCCCTTCGGAAATAATGAAAGGTGGCGGCCACGTGGGTTTTCTGATGCGGTCAAGTGGCGTAGCAGGAACATATAAGATTTCATCATTCTCCCTTCTTTGTAGCAAGCTGTCCTCAGCTTGATCCAGTGGTCGACAAAGTTGCTTGTGGTCAGATTGAGACGATTGATGAGCAGAACGTCATGCCCCAACAATACGTTCTCCTGTTTTCTGAGCTGCTCCTGCTGATAGAAAACAAAACTAGAGAAACTTTGCAATCCATTGTTAGTGTTAGTGCACGTCATTGTTTGATTCTGATTTTGTATTTCAAAACTGTGTTTCAAAACTGTGTTGCTACTCTCCTGGAATATAGTAGGCGTCACACAAGCATCATTATCCATTGTTGCAGCTACTAGCTCAACGTCTTCGTCAGTTTTATTCTCACTCTCCTGCACGACGTTAGGCATAGGACAAAAAACAGAAGAGTGCTCTCTATCACACAACTTCTCTTTATGACATTCTCCTTGTGACAAAGGCATATCAGCAATACATTCGATGAATATGTGATGGTGATTATTCATGCTTGAATCTTTAGATGATAAAAGTTGATTTTCAGCATTACAAGCAAGCAAAAACAAGTGAGAGATTGAGCTGTAAGTTTGACAAATGAGCAACATTTGAATTTCAGAATTGAGACCTTTCATAAACCTCCTCATTGTATCTTTCCGGCATTCATCAAAGCCACACAAATCTTAAAGTCATGAAAGTACTCTTTAACAGTCATACTATCTTGCTTCAAGTTGTCTAATTTGGCTCGCAAATAATCAGCATAAAATGCAGGAATAAAAACATCTCTAAAATGACATTTGAAGTCTTTCCAAGATGCTGGAACTTTATTGTGCCTACAAATATATTTCCATTCAAGCAAAGCATTTTCAGTCAAAACACTTGAGGCAATGTAAATCATTTCTTTTTCAGACAAGTCATGTGCAGTAAATTCTTTATCTACATTCAGTTCCCAATCAATGTATGCACAAGGATCGAATTTCTCAGCAAAAGAAGGTATTTACGAACTGATCACTTGCAAAATATCATCATTTACCTCATGTTGAAGCATCTGCCCATCTTTGTGGGGATGTAAACCACCAGCTCTCTTTTTCTTTATTGTGCCTATCATGGTTAGTAAATAGCAAAACAAATTAACAACGAGCTAGGTTGTGTCCAACTCAGTTTCTCTCAAGCCTGCTCAACCAAGTTCTTACATGTTCTTAACAAACCAGCAGAGGTGATTTGCAACCAACGATGTCAACCAGCGAAGATTGGTAGAGTGATTGCCAGGGACACAAAACCTGTTTGCTGTAGTAATCTGTGGAGCTCGGGTAGTTTCAATTTGTAGCAAGAATTAGCACAATCAATTCAGCAAATGCAATGTTGAATAAGTGCTCAAAATATCAGTACAAGTTGCTGCAACAAGGATGAAACGTAGCAAATGGTGCCCTAAGAAAAACGTGACTTGATGCAAGCAACGAAAAGATTCTCACACCAAATACTAGGAGAGACGCTAGTTGACTACACAAGGCAGGATATGAGTTCCTACCCTAAGTAGTATACAACTAGTCTCAAACGATGAATGGATCTTTATTTTTTTGATAGCAGACGTCAGAGCTCGTTTGTCATTGCGGTGCACTCAGGTGAAATTTTATGGTAAGTGTGGATCCGTTGGAATGGTAACGCGGAGATCTTTTCAGATTGTGCAAAAATGTAGGAAACAAACAATAAATCACGGAGATATGGCCGTTCTCTTGTGTAACAAATTCTGGTAACTGAATCTGTTATTTTCAACAGATTTGGATCCAATTGATTTCGTGGATTGCACATGGATTTCAGAATATTGTTTTCTGATTTTCCTTGATTGTTTCTTGATTTTGTGAGATCAAGGTTTCCAGATTTGTTTTTGATTCTTTTTTTCTTTTACAGATTGCATCCAGATTTTTTGCCAAAGAAAAAGATTGCGTTTCGAATATGGAAAGTTGAATGAGATGATTATAGAAAGTAAATATATAGTTTAAACAGCAACTCTGACCGACACAATGTAGCACAAACTCAACAAAGCAAAATACTAAAAAGAATGATACACATGCTCAAAGGTCTAGGACAGCAGGAACAAATCAAGTATTTTTTTTGGCTTTTATGTGGACAGTAGGAATATGAATTAAACTACAAATGAGAGGGGATAAATCTCATCGAGCAACCAGGAAGCTGATACCACTTGATAGAACTTGAGATGCCTGATCTTTCGGTGAGGTGATAACTATCGATTTGGTGGAGTCGACCCTAACGATCCGACTACAAACGAACAGGTCGTGTGCGCGTTAGCAATCACAGAACCAACTCCGAATGGTTATTGACCTCGCCGAAACAGCAAGATCAACCTGATCACGAAGATTAATTTTTGCAAGCAATCAAAGAACAAGCAAGAACAAGATGTGGCAAACCAAGAATCTCTCACAATATGAGGTTCTCAAAGCTGTCTAACAGGTGGTTGTTGGACACAACTGAAGATCAGAAAGTTTGCATAAAAGCTAAACTATAACTAAAGAAAACCCGAGTGTTCCTGGTGGCGGCTGGGACCTTTAAATAGGGTGGAGGACGACCGGGGGTGCTGGGGTCGTCCTCAAACCCTAGGACGCGCCCCTAATGGGCTCAACTTGATACATAGGCCAACGGCCCAAGTTGGGGTGACGCAGCACCTTCTGTATAAAAATGATGATTGGCGCTGGCTCCGACGTGATATGAAGGTGAGATTGGATCCATTCGAAAGTAGACTTCGTGAGCTTTCTAGAATGTACTTAAACACCCAAATTGGATTCTATATGAAGTCGTGGCTTTCGTTGCAAGTTTGTTCTGTTTTGCAGTCCGAATCCATCATGTGTGAATATTTTCATTGAAGTCCTCATCAGAGGATATGATGTCCACATCAGCTTTCAGCAGCAGTTCATGTTTTAGTGACAGCTCGACAGTATGGACAGACAAAGACTGACAGCTAAGGAGAAGGGGAAGGGCAAAGCCGTAGAGCCAAAGAAGAAGGGTAGCAGACTAGAGATCCGAGCTGGGATAGAGCATTAGCCACAGCACATGTGGATGTGCCTTTGGAGAGGAGTGGTGTCCTGAGAATCTCTCATGCAGAGGGGCAGGGGGAGCTGAGGTGGTCGATCCGTTAGAGTGGCGACCACGGCCCTTGTTGCAGAGGTTCAGCCGCAGAGAGCTCCTGCTAGTCATTCTCGATAGTTGAGAACCGTGGAGGGAGAGGCAGCCCAGTAGGTTTCACAATCGAGGGCACAAAGGTATTCTCACTCTAGAGTTGAAGTCTGCGTAGTGTGCACAGCTAGAGTCGAGAGAGCTCGCTGGGTCATGGCTCGAGTTACAGAGGTTGAGGTTGATCTGTTGAGGATCAAGGGCCGGACTATGAAGGCTAAGAGGAGAGTTGACTACACTGTTTGGGTCCCCGCAGAGCGTCGTGGAAAATGCTGGCCAGTTTTGGATAGTTCTGCAGCGGAGGACCTATGAGGCCTATCGTCGTCACCTTGCCACTAAGAGCAAGAGCATAGTGTTTGCTGCTCATAGACATTGTTCATTTGAGGCACTGAGCAGAGGAGCTGGGAGTGACATGGAGGAGCATATTAGCTATATGCTTGGTTTGGCAAAGATGGTCACCCAGCCCTTGTGGTATGGTAAGGATGTTGTACTTTAGTTCTTCACCACCCTGTGGATCTCCCCCGACAGGTCACACTTCTGGTTCTTGTGTAGAGGGGAACCACTTCATTTTGAGAGATCCGATGTCATAGCAACTTTGGAGTTGTTCTCTTCTAAGACACTGATTCACGCTCTAGCCCATCAGGATTTCTTGCCACTCTACAGACCCTTCGGAGGAATGGAGCCGAGTGATGAGAGATTGAATGTTGCTTACGCGCCACCACATGGTGAGCACTACAATGAAACCAAGCTCTATAAGAAAAGAATGAAAAGATGGTACAATAAAAGGTTGAAGAGTATGGAATTTAAGCCAGGGGAGAAAGTTTTGTTGTTTAACTCCAGGGTAAAATTATTCGGGCAAGGAAAACTTAGGAGTAAATGGGAAGGGCCTTTTACTTTGGTAGAGACCTCAGCACATGGAGCTATCACACTCAAAAATGACGAAGGCTCTTTATTCAAAGTAAATGGTCATAGACTTAAGATTTTTCTGGAGCCCGTTGAAAATATTGAGAAAGAAGTGGATGTAATTGAGTTAATCCCTTTTAATCATACACAATTTTTTCACATTATTTTCAATAATTTTCCCCTAGAATTTAAATTCCAGAACCTATCCCAAAAGGCACGAAGAAAGGAGGGGGCCTTGTTGGTGGTCCTTAAAATCCATATTTGACTATCAAATCCTTGCATAAATGATATTCAAGTGACAACCCACATATTGGTAGGAGTTTATTACAAACTATTTCGACAAATGTTGGTGAAACTATGCATACCGGTGATTTATATTTGTAATTGAGGGAAAGCAAGAGTAATTAAGGAATGAAACACACCCCCAGCCAATCAAGCACGAACACAAGGATTATCGAGCCCGCAATGGGGAGTAAACGTGCACAAACTACCCTCTGTACAAGACCTAGGGCCCACCAAAGAGCCACTAGAGCAAAGAACGCGGCGATCGGGCCCAATCCCAGATCGTCCTTCCGTTGCCACTTCTTGCGGTGCCCTTTGATGCGGAGTTCTGTGGTGCGCTCGCCAAGTTATCTCTCAAAGTGCACGGCAATTATTCTCCGTTGGAACCGACATGGAGAGGCTATAAAAGGAGGGGCACCTCGCCCACTTCAGGACACAACACAAGAAGGCAAAGATCTCCATTCCAAAGACTATTAACACTAGTTCTTAGTGTTTAGAACATAGGAAAAGGGTAAGGGATATTAACGAGAAGCGCTGGCCTTGTCGGCACCTTCTCTATGCTTGTACCCCGATGAGTGTCTCCGAGGATCGTGCGGAGGAGAGGCGGGCATGCCCGTGTCTTCTTCAACATTGTACTTTAGTGCTGCTCTCGAGGGGTGCTGCGAGGATTCTTGGGCTTGTCGACACCATATCTAAGCATGTACCTCTACGAATGCTTCTTGAATTCAAGAAAGTATTTATGATTCTCTTGCATGTTCATTTAGTCTACTGATTCAATAAGATCGAATTTTTATTGTTTATGGGTCATAACTCTTGATGACATCACATACATACCCCCGTGGCCTCCACCTTTCATAACTTCAGGAGGGCATATTGGAGTGGCGCTTTTGCAATCTGAAATTGACTCGAGGATGACTCTAATTCAAGTAGGTGAGAATGATGTGGACATCATATCCTCTGATGAGGACTTCAATGAAAATATTCACACATAGTGGATTCGGACTGCAAAACAGTACAAACTTGCAAACGAAAGCCACGACTTCATATCGAATCAAATTTGGGTGTTTAAGTACATTCTGGAAGGCTCACGAAGTCTACTTTCTAATGGATCCAACCTCACCTTCATATCACGTCGAAGTCAGCGTCAATCGTTATTTTTATACAAAAGGTGCTGTGTCACCCCAACTTGGGCCGTTGGACCATGTATCAAGTTGAGCCCATTAGGGGCGCGTCTTAGGGTTTGACGATGACCCCAGCACCCCCTGGTCGTTCTCCACCCTATTTAGAGGTCCCAGCCGCCACTAGAAACACTTGAGTTTTCTTTAGTTATAGTTTAGCTCTTATGCAAACTTTTTGATCTTCAGTTGTGTCCAATGACCACTTGTTAAACAGCTTTTAGAACCTCATATTGTGAGAGATTCCTGGTTTGCCACATCTTGTTCTTGCTTGTTCTTCGATTGCTTGCAGGAATTGATCTTCGTGATTAGGTTGATCTTGCTGTCCAGCACGGTCAATAACCATTCAGAGTTGGTTCTGCGATTGCTAAGGCGCACACGACCTGTTCGTTTGTAGTCGGATTGTGAGGGTTGACTCCACCAAATCGATAGTTATCACCTCACCGAAAGATCGGGCACCTCAAGTTCTATCAAGTTCTCACAATATGGGGTTCTCAAAGCTGTCTAACAGGTGGTCGTTGGACACAACTGAAGATTAGAAAGTTTGCATAAGAGCTAAACTATAACTGGGGTCGTCCTCAAACTCTAGGACGCGCCCCTAATGGGCTCAACTTGATACATGTGCCAACGGCCCAAGTTGGGGTGATGCAGCACCTTCTGTATAAAAATGATGATTGGCGCTGACTCCGACGTGATATGAAGGTGAGGTTGGATCCATTCGAAAGTAGACTTCGAGAGATTTCCAGAATGTACTTAAACACCCAAATTGGATTCTATATGAAGTCGTTGATTTCGTTGGATGTTTATACTGTTTTCCAGTCCGAATCCACTATGTATGAATATTTTCATTGAAGTTCTCATCAGAGGATATGATGTCCACATCATCCTCACCCACTTGAATTAGAGTCGTCCTCGACTCAATTTTAGATTGCTAAAGCGCCACTCCAATATGCCCTCCTGAAGTTATGAAAGGTGGAGGCCACGGGGGTATGTATGTGATCTCATCATCCTCTCCCACTTGACTTGTAGTCATCCTCGACTCAAGCACAGTTTTAAAACCAGCCATGCAACCGTGCCCTTTAGAAATTTCAAAAGGTGGAGGCCACGGGGGTATATATGTGATCCCATCATCCTCCTCCGTTTCATTTGGAGTCATCCTCAACTCGAGTTCAGATTTGAGAACCGCCACTCCACCGTGCCCTTCGGAAATCATGAAAGGTGGCGGCCACGGGGGTATTCTGATGCGGTCACGTGGCGTAGCAGGAACATATAAGATTTCATCAACTCTATATTGCTTAGTGTACCTTAGTCCTTTATTATGCATGGGGTTAAATTAGTAACTTACTTTGTAGATGTGGTGTCTAAGATAGCGGTTACCTTCGTTTATTGCGTACTCCCTGGTCTGTAGATGTAGGTGGAAGGTGGTGACAGCCCTGTCCTTCACGTTCGAGTACGTACTAGTGCTGGATGCCGGAGCATCCTATGGATGCAGGAGGAAACCGTTGAACAAAGTAATGGGCTAGGAATTGACCATACCTTGTCCTAGCTTTAGACACCTTGAGAACCCCTCTCTACCCCAGCTTACATAGTTCTTGTTGTCTCTAAATTAAATAAGTTAGAATATGGTACACACATGTACCTTGTGTTCAATGACCTTAGGAATACTCTTGAGGAAAGTGCTACAGCGGTATTCATTACGCTTGCGGATCTATCACTGGTCGTAAGAAATACCAGCAAGAATTTCTGGCGCTGTTGCCGGGGAACGGTTGCTGTATTATCTTCAAGCCTAGTTCGTCCTTGTATCTTTTTATTTTTCTTTATTTCTTTCCTACACTTCTACCATGGAGCTACCCATCTATAAACTCTCTGCTCCAAAGCGTGAGTTCTTTGAGCCACCCCATCATCAGAATCTATTAGAACATCTAGCTTTGAACTCCGTGCTGGCTTTATTGGCATGGTCAGGAGAAACCCTTCTTTGGACATAAACATGAAAACCCATACCATCATCTGCTGGAATTTGAACTATTGTGTTCATGCGTGACTTTTTAGTACGGCACAAGAAACTCTTAAGTGGAAGTTGTTCCCCTTCTCTCTCAAAATAAAGGCAAAGCAATGGTACACTCTTACCGTAGCGAGGATGAACGGTGATTGGTAAAGACGTTGGGACCACTTTTATCTCGCTTTCTTTTCCCTGACCCATGTCATTCCTCTACGACGGGAAGTTGTTGGATTTCAGCAGATGGAGAAGGAAACCATAGGTACAACTAGGGCTAGGTTCTTAGAGTTAATCCAAACAGACCCAAACTTGTCTATGCCTGCTCCAACATTTTTATTTCGGTCTTAGCAAGAAATCTGCCCTATAACTTGACATCCGTGCTAAAGGATCATTCATGGACAAGATGATAAAGGAAGGAAGAAAAATCTTAGACACCATCCTGTAGAACACTTCCTTCTTAGACTCTAGCAGCCCCATCCACACCGACATCAAGGCAAACTACGAGACATTTTCAACCGAATCTGAGCCTTCATCACGTACATCCAAAGATTCGACCATTGAGCCCTTACCAACACACCAAGGAAAGAAGAAAGTCGACCTTTGGGCTTGCCAGTTGAAATCAAACATGAAAACACCTTGAAATCCTTCTGGCAAAAAATACCTACGGTACCCCATCCTTCATGAAGTCCTTCCCAACATCAATTTCACAAGACGGAAGCGAAAGAGGCAACTTCATGTGAAAGCAAGGAGTGGTTAAGCGAGTGGAGCGCTGTTCTAAAGTTACCCAAATCATTTCACCATCCACAACCTTGCCTTCTTCCATTGGAGAAAACTCTGTAGAAGCCCTTCATAATCCCACCATTAGAACCAATATCATGTATAAGAGCTTTGCGCGTATCGTTGTTGGCAATATACCCATATCCTGACAGACAAGCTCTTTAGAAGTTCCTCTAGACTCATCCTTGAAATCCGCATGATAGTAAGGGCCATACTGATTAGAGTAGACAAAATCAAAGTTCATTTAGATTTTCACATCCTTCCTAACCCTCGATTTTGATCTTTTAATAGGCTACCCGCTAAAGCATCTTCTTTGTTTAAATATAGATAGTGGGAGCCATAATTAAAAGCTTGGGAACACTGCTTTTTCTATGCTATCTCGTCAGTGAAACCCTCTCCCAAATGTGACATGTTCGAGAAGGTGATGTTTGTCGCCCCTTTCACATCTCCTGAGTCCGTCCGACATTCCACTCAAAAGGAAGATAAGGGATACATTCGTGAGTCTCTTAGTCCTTGTGCTGCTCCTGTTTTGTTAGTGGCCAAGAAGGATGGTTCATAGCGCATGAGCATTGATTGTCGTGCCATTAATAACATAATAATTTACTATCGTCACCCTATACCAAGGTTAGACGATATGCTTGATGAGCTAAGTGGCGCTGTTCTGTTCTCTAAGGTTGATTTGCGTAGTGGGTATCATCAAATTCGCAAAAAGTTGGGGGATGAATGGAAAACAGCCTTTAAAACAAAATTTGGTTTATATGAATGGTTGGTCATGCCTTTTGGATTGACTAATGCTCCCAGCACTTTCATGAGATTAATGAGCGAAGTTTTGCAGGCTTTCATAGGCAAGTTTGTGGTTGTTTATTTTGATGATATTCTGATCTATAACAAGTGTTTGGAGGACCATTTGTACCATTTGCATGCTGTTTTTGATGCCTTGCGAACTGCACGTCTTTTCGAGAACTTGGCTAAGTGTAGGTTCTGCACAGACCGTGTTTCTTTCCTTGGCTATGTTGTTATAGCATAGGGTATTGAAGTGGATAGCACCAATATTGAAGCAATACAAAGCTGGCCATCTCCCACCTCTGTGACGCAAATTCGGAGTTTCCTTGGACTTGCTGGATTTTATCTTTGGTTTGTTCGTGATTTCAGCACCATTTCTGCTCCGTTGAATGAACTCACGAAAAAGGGTGTTCCCTTCTCTTGGAGCCCAGCACAAGAAGAAGCCTTGTAAGTTGACCCATGCACCCTTACTTCAGCTCCCTGATTTCACTAAGATGTTTGAGCTGAAATGTGATGCTAGTGGAATTGGGTTAGGGGGCGTTTTATTGTAGGAAGGAAAACCTGTAGCATATTTTAGAGAGAAATTAAACGACACCAGTTTGAACTATTCCACTTATGCCAAAAACAAAATTGGAGTATGTATATCATGTTTTGGTCGTCTTCAAAAACCGCGTTGAAACCGGGCCCCATAGGTGCATCAAAGCACCGGTTCGTGCGCCGATTATGAAAGTTGTGTTATCACACCCGACATGTCCAATCCACTCCATTACACCCAAAAACCAAGTCTGGGTATGTATAACATGTTTTGGTCACCTTTAGAAACCAGCATGAAAACGGGCCCCACAGGTGCATTAAATGCAATGTTTCTAGCGCCAATTATAAAATTATGTTTTCATGCCAAACATGTCCAATCCACTCCGTTACACCCAAAAACTAAGTTTGGGTTTGTGTATCATGTTTTGGTTACCATCAAAACCCGGCACGAAAACGGGTCCCACAGGTGCATTAAATGCACCATTTCGGGCATCGATTACAAAACTTGTGTTTTCGCGCTAAATATGTCCAATCCACTCCATTACACCCCAAAACTAGGTTTGGGTATTTATATCACGTTTGGGACACCTTCAAAAATTGGCGCGAAAACGGGCCCCACAGGTGCATTAAATACACCAGTTCGTGTGCCGATAATGAAACTTGTATTCTCGGGCCAAACATGTCCAATCCACTCCGTTACACCAAAAAACCAAGTTTGGGTACGTATATCATGTTTTGGTCACCTTCAAACACCGGCATGAAAACAGGCCCCACAGGTGCATTAAATGCATCGGTTCATGAGCCCGATTATGAAACTTGTGTTTTCGCGCCAAACATGTCCAATCTAGTCCCTCACACCCAAAAACCAAGTTTCGGCATATATATCATCTTTTGGTCACCTTCAAAAACTGGCATGACAACGGGCCCCACAGGTGTATTAAATGCACCGGTTCGTGCGCCGATTATGAGACTTGTGTTTTCGAGCCAAACATGTCTAATCCCCTCCATTACACCCAAAAACCAAGTTTGAGTATGTATCGGGCCCACAGGGGCATTTAATGCGCCGGTTTGGCGCCGATTATGAAACTTGTGTTTTCGCGTCAAACATGTCCAATCCACTCAATTACACATAAAAACCAAGGTTCGGTATGTATCGGATGCTTTTGTCGCATTCAAAAACCGGCATGACAACAGGCCCCACAGGTGCATTAAATGCACCGGTGCGTGCGCAGATTATGAAACTTGTGTTTTCGCGCCAAAAATGTCCAATCCACTATGTTACACCCAAAAACCAAGTTTGGGTATGTACATCATGTTTTGACCACATTCAAAACCAACATGAAAACGGGGCCCACAGGTGCATTAAATGCATCGGTTTGTGCGCCGATTATGAAACTTGTGTTTTCGCGCAAAACATGTCCAATCCACTCTGTTGCACCAAAAAACCACGTTTGGGTACGTATATCATGTTTTGGGCACCGTTAGAAACCGCCATGAAAACCGGCCTCACAGGTTCATTAAATGCACCGGTTCGGTGTCGATTATGAAACTTGTGTTTTCGCGCTAAACATGTCCAATCCACTCCATTAGACCCAAAAACCAGGTTTTGGTATGTATATCATGTTTGGGTCACCTTCAAAAACTGGCACAAAAACGGGCCCCACATATGCATTAACTGCACCGGTTCGTGTGCCGATTATGAAACTTGTGTTCTCAAGCCAAACATGTCTAATCCACTCTGTTACACCAAAAAACCAAGTTTGGGTACGTATATCATGGTCACCTCCAAATACCGGCATGAAAATGGGTCCCATAGGTGCATTAAATGCATCAGTTCATGAGCCCGATTATGAAACTTTTGTTCTCGCGCCAAACATGTCTAATCCACTACATGACACCTGAAGACCAAGGTTCGGTATGTATCGCATGTTTTGGTCGTCTTAAGAAACCGGCTTGAAAACAGGCTTCACAGGTGCATTAAATGCACCGGTTCGTGCGCGAATTATGAAACTATTGTTTTCACGCCAAACATGTCCAATCCACTCCGTTACACCCAAAAACAAAGTTTGGGTAGGTACATCATGTTTTGACCACCTTCAAAAGCGACCTGAAAACAGGCTCCACCGGTGTATTAAATGCACCGGCTCGTGGCCCGATTATGAAACTTGTGTTTTCGCGCCAAACATGTCCAATCTACTCCGTTGCACCAAAAAACCACGTTTGGATACGTATATCATGTTTTGGTCAGCTTCAAAAACCGACCATAAAACGGGCCCCACAGGTGCATTAAATGCACCGGTTATGGCGTCGATTATGAAACTTATGTTTTCGCGCCAAACATGTCCAATCCACTATGTTACACCCAAAATCAGGTTTGCGTATGTCTATCATGTTTGGTTACCTTCAAAAACTAGCGCGAAAACGGGCCCCACATGTGCATTAACTACACCGGTTCGTGTGCCGATTATGAAACTTATGTTCTTGGGTCAAACATGTCCAATCCACTTTGTTACACCAAAAAACCAAGTTTGGGTATGTATATCATGTTTTTGTCACCTTCAAATACCGGCATGAAAACGGGCCCCACAGGTGCATTAAATGCATCGATTCGTGAGCCCGATTATGAAACTTGTGTTCTCGCGCTAAACATGTCCAATCCACTCTATGACACCCAAAAACCAAAGTTTCGTATGTATCGCATGTTTTGGTCGTCTTAAGAAACCGGCATGACAATGGCCCCCACAGGTACATGAAATGCACCGGTTCATGCGCCGATTATGAGATTTGTGTTTTCTCGCCAAACATGTCTAATCCACTCCTTTACACCTAAAAACCAAGTTTGAGTATGTATATCATGTTTTAGTCGCCTTCAAAATCCAGCATTGAAACGGGCCCATAGGGGCATTTAATGCGTCGGATCGGCGCCGATTATGAAACTAGTGTTTTCGCGCCAAACATGTCCAATCCACTCCGTTACACCCGAAGACAAGGTTCGGTATGTATCGCATATTTTGGTCACCTTCAGAAACCGGCATGAAAACGGGCCCCACAGGTGCATTAAATGCACCGGTTATTGCGCGGATTATGAAACTTGTGTTTTCGCGCCAAACATGTCCAATCCACTCCGTTACACCCGAAAGATAAGTTTAGTTATGTGTATCATGTTTGGGTCACCTTAAAAAACTGGCATAAAAACGGGCCCACAGGTGCATTGCATGCACCGGTTCGAGCGCCAATTATGAAACTTGTGTTTTCGCGTTAAACATGTCCAATCCAATCCACTACAATCAAAAACTAGGTTTGGGTATGTATATCACGTTTTGGTGACCTTCAAAAATCGGTGCTAAAACAGGCCCCACAGGAGCATTAAATGCATCGGTTCGTGCGTCGATTATGAAACTTATGATTTCGCGCCAAACATGGCCAATCCACTCCGTTACACCCAAAAACCAAGTTTGGGTATAAATATCATGTTTTGGTCGCCTTCAAAAATTGGCATGAAAACGGCCCCATGGGTGCATTAAATGCGTCGCTACGGCGTCGATTATGAAACTTGTGTTTCCGCGTCAAACATTTCCAATCCACTCCGTTACATCTAAAAACCAAGTTTAGGTATGTGTATCATGTTTTGGCCACCATAAAAAACCGGCATGAAACTAGGCGTCATAGGTGCATTAGATGCACCGGTTCGTGCGGCGGTTATGAAACCTGTGTTTTCGTGCCAAACATGTCCAATCCCCTCCCTTACACCAAGTTTGGGTCTGTATACCACGTTTTGGTCACCTTCAAAAATCAGCGTGAAAAGGGCCCCATAGGTGCATTAAATACACCGGTTCGTGCGTCGATTATGAAACATATGTTTTCGTGACAAACATGTCCAATCCCCTCCATTACACCAAGTTTGGGTCTGTATACCACGTTTTGGTCACCTTCAAAAATCAGCGCGAAAAAGGCCCCACAGGTGCATTAAATGCACCGGTTCGTGCGTTGATTATAAAACTTGTGTTTTCGCGCCAAACATTTCCAATCCACTCCGTTACACCCAAAAATCAAGTTTGGGTTTGTATATCACATTTTGACCACCTTCAAAAACCGGCATCAAAAGGGCCCCGAAGGTGCATTAAATGCACCGGTTCGTGCGTCGATTATGAAACTTGTGTTTTCGAGCCAAACAACTCTAATCCACTCCGTTACACCCAAAAACTAAGTTTGGGTATGTATATCAAGTTTTGGTCACCTTCAGAAACTGACATGACAACGGGCCCCACAGCAGTATTAAATACATCGGTTCGTGAGCCCGATTATGAAACTTGTGTTTTCGGGTCAAACAAGTCCAATCCACTCCGTTACACCCAAAAACTAAGTTTGGGTATGTGTTTCATGTTTTGGTCACCTTCAAAAACCAACGCGAAAACGGGCCCCCCATGTGAATTAACGCACCGGTTCGTGTGTCGATTATGAAACATGTGTTCTCGGGCCAAACATGTCAAATCCACTCCGTTACACCAAAAAACCATGTTTGGGCACCTATATCATGTTTTGGTCGCCTTCAAAACAGGCATTAAAACGGTCCCACAGGGGCATTAAATGCATCGGTTCGTGCGTCGATTATGAAACTTGTGTTTTCGTGTCAAACATGTCCATTTCACTCCATTACACCCAAAAACCAATGTTCGGTATGTATCGCATGTTTTGGTCGCCTTCAGAAACTGGCATGAAACGGGCCCCACAGGTGCATTAAATGCACCGGTTCGTGCGCGGATTATGAAACTTGTGTTTTCGCGTCAAACATGTCCAATCCACTCCGTTACACCCTAAAACCAAGTTTGGGTATGTACATCATATTTTGACCACCTTCAAAACCGGCATGAAAACGGGCCCCACAGGTGCATTAAATGAATCGGTTCGTGCGCCAACTTTGAAACTTGTGTTTTCGCGCTAAACATGTCCAATCCACTCCGTTGCACCAAAAAACCACATTTGGGTACTTATATCATGTTTTGGTCACCTTCAAAAATCGGCCATAAAACGGACCCCACAGGTGCATTAAATGCATCGGTTCGTGCGTCTGATTACGAGACTTGTGTTCTCGCGTCAAACATGCCCAATCCACACCATTACAACCAAAAACAAAGTTTGGGTATGTATATCATGTTTTGGTCACCTTCAGAAACCGGCGTGAAAACGAGCCCTGGAGGTGCATTTAATGCACTGGTTCGTGCGCTGATTATTAAACTTGTCTTTTGGTTCCAGACATGTCCAATCCACTCCATTACACCCAAAAACAAAGTTTCGGTATGTATACCACGTTTTGGTCACCTTCAAAAATAGGCCCCACGGGAGCATTAAGTGCACCGGTTGGTGAACTGATTATGAAACTTGTGTTTTCGCGCCAAACATATCCAATCCACTCCATTACACCGAAAAACCAAGGTTCGGTATGTATCGCGTGTTTTGGTCGCCTTCAAAAACCGGCATGAAAACGGGCCCCATAGGTTCATTAAATGCACCGGTTCGTGCGCAGATTTTGAAACTTGTGTTTTCACGCCAAACATGTCCAATCCAGTCTCTTACAACCAAAAACCAAGTTTGGGTGTGTACATCACGTTTTGGTCACCTTCAAAAACCAGCGCGAAAACAGGCCCCACAAGTGCATTAAGTGCACCGGTTCGTGCGCACATTTTGAAACTTGTGTTTTCGCGCCAAACATGTCCAATCCACTCCGTTTCACCCAAAAACCAAGTTTGGGTATGTACATAATGTTTTGACCACCTTCAAAACCGACATGAAAATGGGCCCCATAGGTGCATTAAATGCACCGGTTCATGCGTCGATTACGAAACTTGTGTTCTCAGGCCAAACATGTCCAATCCAGTCTCTTACAACCAAAACCCAAGTTGGGGTATGTATATCACGTTTTGATCACCTTCAAAAACCGGCGCGAAAACAGGCCCACAGGTGAATTAAATGCACTGGTTCGTGCGTCGATTATGAATCTTGTGTTTTTGTGCCAAACATGTCCAATCCACTCCATTACACCCAAAAACCAAGTTTGGGTATGTATCACACGTTTTGGCCGCCTTTAGAAAATGGCATGAAAACGGGCTCCACAGGTGCATTAAATGCACCGGTTTGTGCGTCGATTATGAAAGTTGTGTTTCACGCCAAAAATGTCCAATCCACTATGTTACAGCCAAAAACCAATTTTGGGTCTGTGTATTATGTTTTGGTCACCTTCAAAAAGCAGCATGAAAACGAGCCCCAAAGGTGCATTAAATGCACCGGTTTGTGCGCCGATTATCAAACTTGTGTTTTCACGCCAAACATGTCCAATCCGGTCTCTTACAACCAAAAATCAAGTTTGGGTATGTATATCACGTTTTGGTCACCTTCAAAAACCGGCGTGAAAATAGGCTCCACAGGTGCATTAAGTGCACCGATTCGTGTGTCGATTATGAAACTTGTGTTCTAGCGCCAAACTTGTCCAATTCACTCCATTCACCCAATAGCATGTTTGGTATCTATATCACGTTTTGGTCGCCGTTAAAAATCGACATGAAAACGGGCCCGCAGGTGCATTTAATGCGTCGGCTCGGCGCCGATTATGAAACTTGTGTTTTTCGCCAAACATGTCCAATCCACTGCATTACACCCAAAAACCAAGGTTCGGTATGTATCGCATGTTTTGGTCGCCTTCAAAAATTCGGCATGAAAACGGGGCCCGTAGGTGCGTTAAATGCACCGATTCGTGCGCGGATTTTGAAACTTGTGTTTTCGCATCAAACATGTCCAATCCACTCTGTTACACCCAAAAACCAAGTTTGGGTATGTACATCATGTTTTGACCACCTTCAAAACCGACATGAAAACGGGCCCCATAGGTGCATTAAATGCACCGGTTCATGCGCCGATTGCAAAACTTGTGTTCTCAGGCCAAACATGTCCAATCCAGTCACTTACAACCAAAAACCAAGTTTGAGTATGTATATCACGTTTTGGTCACCTTCAAAAACCGGCGCGAAAACAGGCCCACAAGTGAATTAAATGCACCGGTTCGTGCGTCGATTACGAATCTTGTGTTTTTCTGCCAAACATATCCAATCCACTCCTTTATACCCAAGAACCAAGTTTGGGTATATCTATCACGTTTTGGTCGCCTTCAGAAACTGGCATGAAAACGGGCTCCACAGGTGCATTAAATGCACCGATTCGTGCGTCGATTATGAAAGTTGTGTTTTCGCGCCAAAAATGTCCAATCCATTCCATTACACCCAAAAACAAATTTTGGGTTGTGTATCACGTTTTGGTCACCTTCAAAAAGCGGCATGAAAACAGGCCCCAAAAGTGCATTAAAGGCACTGGTTCGTACGCCAATTATGAAACTTATGTTTTCACGCCAAACATGTCTAATCCCCTCCAATACACCCAAAAACCGTGTTTGGGAATCTCTATCATGTTTTTGTCGCCTTCAAAAAACGGCATGAAAACGGGTCCACAGGTGCATTTAATGCATCGGTTCGGGTGTCGATTATGAAACTTGTGTTTTCGCGCCGAACATGTCCAATCCAGTCCATTACACCCAAAAACCTGGTTTGGGTATGTATATCTCGTTTTGGTCACCTTCAAAAATTGGCGCAAAAATTGGCCCCACAGGTGCATTAAATGCACCGATTTGTGAGCCGATTATGAAACTTGTATTTTCGTGCCCAACATGTCCAATCCAATCCGTTACACGAAAAAACCAAGTTTAGATACGTATATCAAGTTTTGGTCTTCACAAACCGGATTGAAAACGGGCCCCACAGGTGCATTAACTGGACCGGTTCGTGCGCCGATTATGAAACTTATGTTGTCGCGCTAAATGTGTCCAATCCACTCCCTCACAACCAAAAACCAAGTCTGGGTATGTATAACATGTTTTGGTCACCTTCAGAAACTGGATTGACAACAGGCCCCACAGGTGCATTAAATGCATCGGTTCGTGCACCGATTATGAGACTTATGTTTTCGCGCAAAATATGTCTAATCCACTCCAATACACCCAAAAACCAAGTTTAAGTATGTATATCATGTTTTGGTCACCTTCAAAAATCGGCATTAAAACGGGCCCACAGGGGCATTTAATGCGTCGGTTCGGCGCCGATTATGAAACTTGTGTTTTCGCGCCAAACATGTCCAATCCACTCCATTACATCAAAAAACCAAGGTCGGTATTATCGCATGTTTTGGTCGCCTTCAAAAACCGATATGAAAACGGGCCCCACAAGTACATTAAATGCACCGGTTCGTGCGCGGATTTTGAAACTTGTGTTTTCGCGCCAAACATGTCCAATCCACCCTGTTACACCCAAAAACCAAGTTTGGGTATGTACATCATGTTTTGACCACCATCAAAACCGACGTGAAAACGGGCCCCATAGGTGCATTAAATGCACCGGTTCGTGCGCTGATTGTGAAACTTGTCTTTTCGCACTAAACATGTCCAATCCACTCCATTGCACAGACAAACCACGTTTGGGTACATATATCATGTTTTGGTCACCTTGAATAACCAGCCATAAAACAAGCCTCACAGATGCATTAAATGCATCGGTTCGTGCGCTGAGTATTAAACTTGTCTTTTCCCGCCAGACATGTCCAATTCACTCCATTACACCCTAAAACCAAGTTTAGGTATGTATATCATGTTTTGGTCACCTTAAGAAACCGACATGAAAACGAGCCCCACAGGTGCATTTAATGCACAGTTCGTGTGACGATTATTAAACTTGTCTTTTCACGCCAGACATGTCCAATCCACTCCATTACACCCAAAAACTAAGTTTGGGTATGTATTTTACGTTTTGGTCACCTTCAAAAATCAGCGCGAAAAAGGGCCCAATAGGTGCATTAAATGCACCGGTTCATGCGCTGATTATGAAACTTGTGTTTTCGCACCAAACATTTCCAATCCACTCTGTTACACCCAAAAATCAAGTTTGAGTATGTATACCACGTTTTGGCCACCTTCAAAAACCAGCGCGAAAAAGGGCTCCACTGGTGCATTAAATGCAACGGTTCGTGTGCTGATTAGAAAACTTGTGTTTTCGCACCCAACATGTCTTATCCACTCCGTTACACCCAAAAACCAAGTCTGGGTATGTATAACATGTTTTGGTCACCTTTACAAACAGTCATGAAAACGGGCACCATAGGTGCATTAAATGCACCGGTTCGTGCGTCGATTATGAAACTTGTGTTTTCGCGCCAAACATGTCCAATCCACTCCAATGCACTAAAAAACCACGTTTGGTTACGTATATCATGTTTTGGTCACCTTCAAAAAAGGCCATAAAACAGGCCCACAGGTGCATTAAATGCATCGGTTCATGCACTGATTATTAAACTTCTCTTTTCATGCCAAACATGTCCAATCGACTCCATTATAGCGAAAAACCAAGTTTGAGTATGTATACCACGTTGTGGTCACCTTAAAAAATCAGCGCGAATAAGGGCCCCACAGGTGCATTAAATGGACCGATTCGTGCACTGATTATGAAACTTGTGTTTTCGCGCCAAACATTTCCAATCTAATCCGTTACACCTAAAAACAAAGTTTGGGTATGTATACCACGTTTTGGTCACCTTCAAAAATCTGAACGAAAAATGGCCCCACAGGAGCATTAAATGCACCGGTTCGTGCGCTGATTATGAAACTTGTGTTTCGGTGCAAAACATTTCCAATCCACTCCGTTACACCAAAAAACCAAGTTTGGGTATGTATATCATGTTTTGGCCACCATCAAAAACCAACTTGAAAACGGGCGTCATAGCTGCGTTAAAGGCACCGGTTCGTGCGCCGGTTATGAAACGTGTGTTTTCGCGCCAAATGTTTCCAATCCACTCCGTTACACCCAAAAACCAAGTTTGGGTATGTATATCACGTTTTGGCCGCCTACAGAAACCGGCATGAAAACGGGCCCCACAGGTGCATTAAATGCACCGGTTCGTGCGTCAATTATGAAAGTTGTGTTTTTGTGCCAAACATGTCTAATCTACTCTGTTACACCCAAAAACCTGGTTTGGGTTTGTGTACCATGTTTCGGTCACCTTCAAAAAGCGGCATGAAAACAGCCTCCAAAGCTGCCTTAAATGCACCGGTTCGTGCGCCGATTACGAAACTTGTGTTTTCGCATCAAACTTGTCCAATCCAGTCCATTACAATCAAAAACCAAGTTTGGATATGTATATCACGTTTTGGTCACTTCCAAAAACTGGCGCGAAAACAGGCCCCACAGGTGCATTAAATGCATCGGTTCGTGAGCCGATTACGAAACTTGTGTTTTCGGGTCGAACATGTCCAATCCACTCTGTTACACCAAAAAACTAAGTTTGGGTATGTATATCATGTTTTGGTCACCTTCACAAACTGGAATGAAAGGGGCCCCACAGGTGCATTAATTGCACCGGTTCGTGCGTCGATTATGAAACTTGTGTTCTCACGTCAAACATTTCCAATCCACTCCGTTACACCCAAAAACCAAGTTTTGGTATGTATATCATTTTTTGGCACCATAAAAAAGCAGCATGAAAACGGGCGCCATAGGTGCACTAAATGCACCGGTTATGAAAAGTGTGTTTTTGCGCCAAACATGTCCAATTCACTCCGTTACACCCAAAAACCAAGTTTGGGTATGGATATCACGTTTTGGCCCCCTTCAGAAACCGGGACGAAAACATGCCCCACAGGTGCATTAAATGCATCGGTTTGTGCGTTGATTATGAAAGTTGTGTTTTCAGGCCAAACATGTCCAATCCACTCCGTTACACTCAAAAACGAAGTTTGGGTATGTGTATCATGTTTTGGTCACCTTCGAAAAGAGGCATGAAAACGTGCCCAAAGGTGCCTTAAATGTACCGATACGTGCACCGATTATCAAACTTGTGTTTTTCACGCCAAATATGTTCAATCTAGTCTATTACAACCAAAAACCAAGTTTGGGTTTGTGTATCATGTTTTGGTCACCTTCAAAAAGCAGCATGAAAACGGGCTCCAAAGATGCATTAAATGCACTGGTTCGTGAGTCAATTATAAAACTTGTGTTTTCATGCCGAACATGTCCAATCCACTCTGTTACACCAAAAAACCAAGTTTGGGTACCTATATCATGTTTTGGTCACCATCACAAACTGGAATGAAAAGGCCCCATGGGTGCATTAATTGCACGGGTTCGTGCTTTGATTTTGAAAGTTGTTCTTTCGCGCCAAACTTTCCCAATCCATTTCATTGCAACCAAAAACCAAGTTTGGGTATGTATATCATGTTTTGGTTACCATAAAAAACCGACATGAAAACGAGCCCCACGGCTGCATTAAATGCACCGGTTCAGGCGCCGATTATGAAACTTGTGCTTTCGCGCCCAACATGTCCAATTCACTCCATTACACCCAAAAACCAGGTTTGGGTATGTATCTCAGGTTTTGGAAGCCTTCAGAAACCGGCTTGAAAACGGCCTCACAGGTGCATTAAATGCATCGGTTCGTCGTCGACTATGAAACATGTGTTTTCGTGCCAAACATGTCCAATCCACTCCGTTACATCCATGAACCTGTCCAATCCACTTCGTTACACCCAAAAACCAAGTTTCGGTATGTGTGTCATGTTTTGGTCGCCTTTAAAAATTGGCATGAAAACAGCCCCACACGTGCATTAAATGCATCTGTTCGTGCGTCAATTATGAAACTTGTGTTTTCGAGCTAAACATTTTCAATCCGCTGCATTACATCAAAGAACAATGTTTCGGTATGTGTATTATGTTCTGCTCATCTTTAAAAACCGGTGTGAAAACGAGCCCCACAGGTGCATTAAATGCATCTGTTCGTGCGCCGATTGTGAAACTTGTGTTTTCGCGCCAAACATTTGCAATCCACTTCATTACACCCAAAAACCATGTTTCGGTCTGTATATTATATTTTGGTCACCATCAAAAACCGGCAGGAAAACGTGGCTATAGGTGCATTAAAAGCACCGGTTCCTACGTCGATTATGAAAGTTGTGTTTTTGTGCCCAACAAGTGCAATCCTCTCTGTTACACCGAAAAACAAAGTTTCGGTATGTGTATCATCTTCTGGTCACATTTAAAAACCGGCATGAAAACGAGCCCCATAGGTGCAGTAAATGCATCTATTCGTGCGTCGATTATGAAACTTGTGTTTTCGTGCCAAACATTTGCAATACACTCCGTTACACCTAAAAACCAAGTTTCGGTATGTATATCATGTTTTGGCCACCTTCAAAAACCAGCATGAAAACGGGCCCAGAGGTGCATTTAATGCGCCTGTTCGGCGACGATTACGAAACTTGTATTTTCGCGCCCAACATGTCCAATCCACTCCTTTACACCTAAAAACCAAGTTTCGGTATGTATATCATGTTTTGGCCAACAACAAAAACCGACATGAAAACGCAGCCACAGGTGCATTAAATGCACCGATTCGTCTTCGATTATGAAACTTGTGTTTTCGCGCCGAACATGTCCAATCCACTCGGTTACACCCAAGAACCAAGTTTTGGCATGTGTATCATGTTCTGGTCACCTTTAAAAACCGGCATGAAAACAAGACCCACACGTGCATTAAATGCATCTTTTCGTGCGCCGATAATGAAACTTGTGTTTTCACGCCAAACATGTCCAATCTCCACCATTACACTGAAAATCCATGTTTGGGTATCTATATCATGTTTTGATTGCCTTCAAACACCGACATGAAAACGGGCCTAAAGGTGCATTTAATGCGCTAGTTCGGTGTCGATTATGAAACTTGTGTTTTCGTGCGCAACATGTTCAATCCACTCCTTTACACCCTAAAACCAAGTTTCGGTATGTATATCATGTTTTGGCAAACCATCAAAAACTGGAATGCAAACGGGGCGACTGGTGCATTAAATGCACCGGTTCGTCGTCGATTATGAAACATGTGTTTTCGTGTCAAACATGTCCAATCCACTCCGTTACATCCAAGAACCAAGTTTTGGTATGTGTATCATGTTCTGGTCACCTTTAAAAACTGGCATAAAAATGAGCCCCAAAGCTGCATTAAATGCATCTGTTTGTGTGTCGATTATAAAACATGTGTTTTCGCGCCAAGCATGTCCAATCACCTCTCTTACACTCAAAAACCATGTTTGGGTATCTATATCCTGTTTTGCTCGCCTCCAAAAACTGACATGAAAACGGGCCTAGAGGTGCATTTAATGCGTCAGTTCGGCGTCGATTATGAAACTTGTGTTTTCACACCCAACATGTCCAATCCACTCCTTTACACCCAAAAACTAAGTTTCAGTATGTCAATCATGTTTTGGCCACCATCAAAAACTAGCATGAAAACGGGGCCACAGGTGCATTAAATGCACCGGTTTGTCGTCGATTATGAAACTTGTGTTTTCGCGCCAAACATGTTCAATCCACTCCGTTACAATCAAGAACCAAGTTTTGGTATGTGTATCATGTTCTAGTCACCTTTAAAAAGCGGCATGAAAACGAGCCCCACAAGTGCATTAAATGCATCTGTTCGTGCACCGATTATGAAACTTCTGTTTTCGCGCCAAACATTTGCAATCCACATCGTTACACCCGAAAACCAAGTTTCGGTATGTATATCATGTTTTGGCCACCATAAAAAACCGACATGAAAACGGGCGCCATAAGTGCATTAAATGCACCGGTTCATGCGCCGATTATGAAAGTTATGTTTTCATGCCAAATATGTGCAATCCACTCCTTTACACCTAAAAACAAAGTTTTGGTATGTATCTCATGTTTTGGCCACCTTCAACAATCGGCGTGAAAACGGGCCCACAGGTACATTAAATGCACAGGTTCGTCGTCGATTATGAAACCTGTGTTTTCAAGCCAAACATGTCGAACCCACTACGTTACATCTAAGAACCAAGTTTTGGTATGTGTATCATGTTTTGGTCACCTTTAAAAACCGGCCCCACAGGTGTATTAAATGCATTTGTTCGTGCGCTGATTATGAAACTTGTGATTTCGTGCCAAACATTTCCAATCCACTCCGTTACACACAAAAACCAAGTTTCGGTATGTATAACATGTTTTGGCCACCATCAAAAACCGGCATGAAAACGGGGCCACAGGTGCATTAAATGCACCGGTTCGTCGTCGATTATGAAACTTGTGTTTTCGTGTCAATCATGTCCAATCCACTCCGTTACAACCAAGCACTAAGTTTTGGTATGTGTATCAGGTTCTGGTCACCTTTAAAAACAGGCCGCACAGGTGCATTAAATGCAGCTGTTCGTGCGACGATTATGAAACTTGTGTTTTCGCGTCATACATTTCCAATCCACTCCGTTACACCTAAAAACCAAGTTTCGGTATGTATATGATGTGTACGTGGTTTCGGATCTTTCGTTAGGTCGTAATAACTCTCGATTATGCAAATATGCGACACCCAATCGATTCGGAACACGATTCGAACTCCGCAATGACAGCACCACTTCTCCTCTGGTTATCAACCGTGCACACACGATTGACCTCGTCAAGAAGGCTAATCCTTGCCTACGAATCGAAGAACACAAGCAATAACAAGGAAGAACGCAACTCAATTGCAAAATCTGAATTAAATCACAAAGTTGGATAACCAACAAGCCGTCAAAAGGCGAAACTGTTTCATAACAAAAGAAAACTAATCAAAACCTATCTCTAATTATGGCGGCTACTGAATTTATAGAGTTTAGGTCGACCTTAGGGGCAAACCCTAATACTAATGGGCCTAGAAAAGATACAAGACCCAAAGACCAAAAGATAGTGTCGCAGCACCCGGGCAGTTTCTGGATGTCATATTGTTTTAATGATTCTTGCTGATTTTGGTCGAATTTAGAGATGAGTCTAGATCTGTTAGAAAGGTTATCTTGTTAGCTTTCCAACTATATCTAGAACGTCCAAAACGGAGCTCGTATGAGACCGAGGCATCCATTTTAGTGCAGGCTACTCCAGGAGCCCGAGTCAGATTCGAACCCGAGTTGTTTGGATCTCCTCCGGGGTCGAATGTGCGGTTCTGATCTTGAGCATCTCCAAGTCCTTCTTCATACTTTGTTTGACTCTCTCCAATATTCTTAATCATAATAAAGTTATTAGGTAGCAATCTATTCTCAAAGGATAGAAGACATGTGTTTTGAAACAAGCTCAACTCTAATCTCAACTGTCGTGGGTGAGTTTCATCAATACTAGTTTGAGGACTCTTATGTGTATCTAAAGAAGCGATGTCCACATCATCTTCTCCTTCTTGTTTTGGACTCGTCCTCGACTCAAGTTCATTGTGTAGACCTCGACTCCATCATGCCCTGAAACCTGCATAAAAAGGTGGAGGCCACGGGGGTATTTGAACGCAATCATTTGGTGGCTCAAAGATCTTTATAATCTCATCATTCTCCCCTTCTTGATGGAAAGCCGTCATCGGCTTTCTCTCTTGGGTATCATGATACTTCTGCAAATAGTTAGTAACAGGAGCGCACAAATAGCTAGAAAGATCACAAGATGCAAACATTGCATCTTTGCACAGTAAAGCATCACATAAAGTATTTTTATCACAAAAATCAGCAAAATCATTCTTCTGAGAAGCCATAAAGTGTGTTGTCTTAGAAAAACTAGATAAATATGACATGGCATGACATTTTGTATTTCCATGATCTAGTTTGTCATTTAATTTCATGATGCAAGAGGACTTCAAAATTGAGCAAATATAAACTCTATGCACCATAAAGACACCTCTAGAATCATAATTGCCTATAACATAAAAATTGGTTCTAGGAAACAAAGGAATTTAAGTTTCAAAAATATCATCCTCTCTACTGTAGCAAAGTCACGAAAAGAATCATATTTAATATAACTCATAGTGTTTGAAAAAGATAGCAACTTTAGCTCATCATTTTGATATGTAATGGGTGTGAAATGTTTAATTTCAACACTAGTGAATGGATAAAAATTAGGAGTTTCAAATTCATTCACTTCTTGTTG